>MU131035.1:13734-35672 GCA_015039435.1 Imleria badia
TGGAACAACGGTTCGTTCTCTTCCCACTTGTGCGACAGCATCACGTATCGGAAGTACTGCTTCACTTCACGTTTGATGCGGCTGCGGTCGATGCGTGTCGTCATGGATGATATAAGTTCACTGACGATCGGCAGTGACATGAATATAGCCGCCTGTTCAGCCTTGTTCAGGAGGCGACCAGTGGTTGTGTTTATGAGTACGTGTGGCGAATGGCGTATAGTCCGTTGAACGACTTTGCGGATATGCGCTCGTGTACTCGATGGGCTGACGTATTGATCGCGACGCTCTATCCGAGGAAGTCAACAAACTGCATTGCAACACAATACCGAGGATACAACTCACCACGAATCTGCAGGTCAGGGGATTGAACCATCTTTGAGAGCATCGTCTCGTATGTTTGTATCGCATCATCATAACGCCCTGCTTGATGTAAAGCCGTACGCTTCATCTCGTAACCCCATGGTGACGATGGATCAAGGGTAATCGCCTGATGATTGCGTGTCAACAAGAATGAACTTGCGCGAGATACTGACGTACATGTTTTGCTCTGTCGATGGCGTCCTCCCATAACCGCTTCGCGATGCAAACCTTGCTTTGCAGGATGAAAAGGCCCAGAGTGTTGGTGGGATGAATGGATAGCGCAGTTGAGTAGTATTTGAGGGCCTCATCATCTCGATGACTATCCATGGCTGCATCTCCGAAACGCACCAACCTTTCGGAACAGCGATACCTAAAGTCTACAGGAGAATGGTCAAAAACAGCACCTGCACAGTTTGCATGACTGCTTACCGAGCACCCAATCTGCGTGTTCACCTTGCGTCATTGTCTCCTCCATCAATTCACTCGTCATTCGATGCAAACAATCGATCGCGTCCATTATTTCGTCATCCTTTTCGAGACCTTCACAAAGGATCCGATAGATCACGAGCCTCGGAACCTTAAACTTGAATCTACGAGTTAATTTTATGATAAACGTTCGTTGGGGACAATACTTACATCACGAGCAGCAGACAAAGCATCCTTCCACAAACCGCTCTTCAAATTTACTTTTGTCCACTCCAATAACACCCTGTCATAGCTCCATGATGATGAATCGAGCGTCATTGCCTAATCGTTCCACGTCAATATCGAATCTATACATGACAACAATGACGCACCTGGTTCGCATCATCTAGAGCATCTTTCCATAACCCCTTTGACATATATAACTTGCTTCGCTTCATGAAAACGTGTGGGATGGGTACGCTGAGGGATAGTGCGGCCGAGTACTGAGTAATGGCATCGTCATATTGTTGCGCATCCGCAGCTCCATCTCCGAGGTGTTCCAGCATCACAGTGCAGCGTTGCCTGAAAGCTAAAGGAGATCTTTCAAATTTCTGCCAACAACAGCATACATGACCACTCACCGTCAACCCATTCCGCCTGCTCACGATGCGTGGTCGTTTCCGCTGCCAATTCATTCACCATCTGGAGGAAACACTTGCTAGCATCCAACATATGGCCATTCGTCTCCAGACGTTCGCAGATAGCACGATAGATCGTAAACCTCGCGGCCATAAACTGTAATCCAACAAAGTGTCAAGGCGTGGGATGCACGTTGGTGCAAAGAATACTTACACCAACAGAGGCAGTCAATGCATCTGTCCACGAGCCATTCATCATTAATGTCGCTCTCGCCCACTCCCTCAAAAGCGGCGATGGCTTGGAAGAGGCGACACGGTCGCTTTTGCGAGTACTGGAATACCGCTGCATGGACTCTACAGAAATAATAATGAGTCGAACGACAAACTGGAAGATCAGACGCACCAGAGCTTTCGGGCATGGCGAGACATCGTTGTGTGAAATCTATGAAAACTAGTCGAATACGCCGCAACAGACGAGAAGTCAAAACGTACCAGAAACCCACTGGGTAAGGTCTTTGCTGGTGTAGACCTCTTCGTTGAAGAGATGTGTCATCTTGAGAAGGGCCTCGCGTGCCTGTTGTGCGCGACTGGCCGCATAGATGGCTTCGCATAGATCCCGTCGGGTTGTGGTGCCCAGATCATCAACTTTTGAAACTGATGTCTGTCAAAGCTCGTAAGTAACATCGACACGCTGAAATACATTTGAATCACATGCCTTCTTTGCGCGACTGGCCGCATATAGGACTTCACATAGCTGCTGCTGAATTCTGACGCCGAGATCGTCAAATTTCCATCCAGTTATCTGTCAATGTTCATGAGTGCTCTATATACGCTGCAGGATAGCCCTTGGCAAGCCTACAAGTGAGACCACCAAGAGCCCTTGGCTCGTATGGGGTCGTATTTGGGCTTGCGCACGCTCAAACGATCGTTTCGCACCCTCGTATTGGCGACTTTCCATGCGTAATTTTCCAAGGAGAAGATACATATATGCCTACTGGATATATCAGTGGTGGCATTCGTCTTGTGGTCGCGCGTTATGCACGTGCCTGGACGACAAAGCATATAGAGTTGCCGCACAACATGGCAATGAGATCGTCTATGCGGGCTATCGCATCGTCGTGATCTCCGGCCATGAATACGACAACGGCCTAAAAGATATAAGCAGCTGAGGTGGAACCAAGTAGAATACGTGCCTTGATCAGGAGGAACATGGCACGAGATGAATGATGGTCGAACGCAATGTCGCACGCCCGATAAGCCTTGTGCTTTTCCCCCTTGCCGACAAGCGCTACACTCTTCGCAATGTAGCCAATGACGGAGAATTGGATTTTGATTGACTTGATTTAAATTAGCATCGTCGATGCGTGGGAGAGCAAAGAAGAGAAAACCTTTTCGGCATCATCGATGGCTGCATCCCACTGTTGCAAGCGCGCCCGGACGAGAGCTCGACTAGCGAGTGCATGATGGCTTTGATTTTGAGGCGTGGCGATTGTTGCGGTCAATAGTGCTTCCGTATCCACAAGGCGATCATGCTTCCATAAATCAAGGGCGGCGTCGTCGATCTGAATGTCGGGTGCCTGGAAGGGTGGGTATAGACGAGGAAGGGGGTCTTGATACTATGATGCCAGCAAGTTATGCAGATGCACCACGGACGAAAGAGACAGATACTTACAGTGAAGCGAGACAGATTTTTTATAGTGATTTTCCCGTCAAATTCAGCCATAGCGAGAAACCTGCCGTCGGGTGACAGTGCGATTGAACTTAGGCCGGCACTGTGTTGCATGAGACTGAGCTGGGTACGTGTTGACGTGTCCCAAATCGTAACAAAATGTCGTTCAAGGCATGCGATGAATTCCCCGTATTTCGGTGTGGCAATGCACGGGCAGAAGTGAGCTTGCCATTGGGCTGAGATTGTTCCGGTGGATGCGTCGATTTGCCTGATTTTATTTGTGTTAACTGAACTGACGAAAAGATGGTCCCTGCACTGCCAGAGGACCTCAGATGCGTCTAAAATCTTGATGTCCAGGATTAAGCGACCGTCGTCGCTGTTGCAGATTCGAAGAGAACTTGGACTGGTTGTCGCGATTTGGTCGCCATGCGGCGAGAATTTCGCTCCTAGTACCACGTCCGTTTCGTCGACAGTTTGTAGTACTTGGTTGCGTGTTGCAACGTCCCAGACCAGGATGGCACCCGTATAAGTATTCTCCCACCCGTCGTCCGAGTCGCGTGAACCGACTTTGATGATATTGGCCGCGACGAGTCGAGTCGAGTCGGGCGAGAAATCGACTCCACGGACGTCGCCGCCTTTGTTTTCCAACGAAAATTTCTCATAAGTCGCCGCGTCCCACACGACTACAGCGTCCCATGTCCCCGCTGCGATCCATCTGCCGTCCGGCGAGAATGCGAGACGCTGAACCTTGTCCACTTCCATCCTTGCCATTTGTTTTCCGTCTTCCATTCGCCACACTTGAACACACTTCTTCCCGCCGCTCACGAGATACTTCCCATTCGCTGAGAATGCCACTGCACGTAAGTCGCCATCGTGGTTGATTTCAACTGGTGGGTCACGATGTTCTTGACCGACGATCAGCATCAGCGTGCGATCCATCTTGTCAGCACGCACCTGACATTGTCGACAACGTGGTCATCAATGTAGCAGGATAATGGCGAGGGTCAACGAACGAGGTGCCTTCTTCGCTTTCTATACACGTTGCCTTTATTGACATAGACTGGTGCTGCATCGTGTTTTCGGCGCTTGCTTTCAACCACTGGCAGCTTCGGCCCGAGTCCCCGACACATTGTTGCCGGTTTCTCCGTTTGCTTATCGTACATACTCCACGCAAGTGATTGGATAACTTCACAAGTCAGTCTTTTGATCCAAGATGGTCGAGACAGCCAAGAATTCTGGCCTTCCCATTGGGGACAGTACGTTGCCCACGGAAAGAGATCGATCTTCATTTCTCAACCCGATTTCTCCCCACAAGTACATTAACGAGCGTCGACATGATCTCAGCTGCCGGTCATGATACCTTTGCCTCAGGCACTGCACCACTCCCACTTCAGCCCTCTTCCCGAAGCTCACACACATGTACCATCCCATCCCCTCCCTAAACTCGCCCCAAAATCAACTATTTCACGACCTCACCGCCAAACATACGCTCGTCCCAAAACACACCTGCTTCCGTACCATCCACTGCACGAGATACGGCTATCCAAACGCATATCCGTCCCCCAAAGATGCCATGGACACTCGCGTTCCCGCACGACCTCGTCCGGGCAGGGTGGCATGGGTGGCTTACCGGAAGTGGGTAGCACCAATACTTTCACCAGGGAGGTTTGCGATTGGTACCCCCGCGGCCGATTGGTTCAACAGTGTTCACGCGGTCCCTCCGTCGGACCTACCTGGTCATTTGTCGTTGCCAACCTCGTCCGTGCTCACCGCGACGCCTCTTGATGGTCTCAACTTGGCCTTCTTGACTTCCTATACCTCGTGCGCTCGTCCTCGATACCTTCGATGCATCCGATTGTGCCCTCCTTGGCCGTCTGTTCACCACCTTGCATCCTCGTATGTCTTCGTCTTCTCTACAGTCGTTCGCAGGTCCGACGCAGGACTTCGCCTTCTCCCCTGGCGCGCCACATTCATGCAACTCGTGTTCGCGACGCATCCCATTGGCCAGTGGATTGTGAACGAGAGAATAGCTCACATCAAACAACGTCGTGGTAATGTGACAAAATCAACAAGCGTCGATGTCAAATTTGCCCTGCCAAAATCTCTGATAGTCTGCCTGAAAATTTTCGACCCACAAAACCCTCCCCCACTCCCCCACTATTGTTGAAGTAAGGGAAAATGGTCGATACAGCCAAGAACCATGGCCTTCCCATCGGGGACAGTACGTCGTCTGCAGAAGCTAATTGTTCTTCATTACTCTACGGATCTCCATACTGGCTAGTTGTCTTATCCCTCCGACCGATCCGTTTGAACAGAGACGCGTCCTCCGCAACGACGAGCGCAATATCGAGAGTCTTTGCAAATCTGTGATCTCAAATGATAGCTTCGTCGCAGAAACTGCCCAAGTTACTCTTCGACTATCACACCTCCCCGACCTTCCCTAAACTTGTCCAGCTACTCATCCACGACCTTACGACCAAGCATATACTCGTCTAAAACACAAATGATTGCACTTCCGTACCAACCACCACATGAGATATAGCTCTCCCGGACACAAGGGCAATCCATCCTTCAAATACCTCACCTCCAATCGTGGACGCCCGCACGACCCCGTCCAGGAAAGGTCGAACGGCGTATCTACCACGGCGTGGATATCCCAACCACATTAGCACATCCGTCTGTGTCACCTTTTATCTGCCCTCTGCCGTTCGTTCTCGGGATACCTAACAGCGCTGCGACTACACCAGACTATCAGTCGCAAAAGACATCGTCGCTCGGGTTGCATCTATGCACTTTGAATCAACATTTCAGTTGTGATTCGATGACGACGCCAAAGAATGCACTCGATCGACGGCTACTATTGGCCTTGTCCCATACTTTTACTTTATCGATTCTCCGCTAGTCGCTATGCCCGTACCCTCAATTCGTCACTGGACCCCAGTGCAGCCTCCCCGATTTCAGGTACACATATGGTCTCTTCTCCTCGTGTTATTGTTGTTCTGGGAGGCGAGGGAAATTTCGAATGCATACGCAGATCCAACGGTGGTAACTTGTGACATCACATGTTGCATGATAATATTTCCAGTGCGTGCGTCTAGTTTGACAAAGCGTCCCATGTGTGTGCGAGAGAGAAAAAATAGAGCTATTTGACGTCCTAGACATGGTGTGAAAGAAGCAAAGGAACAATAGGAAATAGAGTTTGATGATCATGACGGGCATAAAGTGCATGACGTTGTCGTAGGAACGATGAAATGAACATAAATACAATTGGATACGAGCGTACGAGTGTGACCCCCCTGACCTTCGCCGATAATCAAGGGGAGCCTAGGAAACGCAAACAAGAAAGAATCCCATTTTTTTCAAAAGAATTTCCGCGCGGGCGTGTGCAAGAAGGGTGATGGAAAAAAGCAAGAAAGAAGGATCAAACCATGACGAGTCTACCCATGACGTACGTTCCCCCATTCACGAGTCCGAGGTTCATCACGTCCTTGCCGCCCAGACCGACGGCGGGTCCTGGCAACGTGCCTTTCCAACCACACGGGTGGTATGGCAACGCGCCGACGTTGTCGTCCCACGAGTTGCGTTCTTCGATCCATTCGTCCGAACATGGGTCTTTGTAGGCCGTCACGGGCGGAAGGGGGACGGGGGTGGGTTTGGTATACTCGGCGGGGGTGATGTGAAAGTCGACGAGGGACTGGGGGATCCAGTGGGAGGGGGAGGGGGCGCGACGGCGGCGTTTGGTGGGTGGTTTTGAGGCGGAGTGGGTGGGTGAGTCTGGAGGGGAGGTGGTGCCTGCGTCGGCGTCGCGGGTGCGTTTGTGCGACGCGCGGGCGGGCGGGGTGTCTGCGGTAGGGATGCGGAGTGGGGGAGGGGCGTCGGTGGATGCCGAGGGGGAGGTGCTGGGCGAGGAGGACATTTGGGGGCGGGTGGCTGCGTTGACGGGCTTGAGGATGCAGCGTTTCACGTGACGATTGAGGTTGGACGCGACACCGAAACGACGACCGCAGGTATCACACACGAATGCTGCAACGCGGGTCAGGTCAGGGCTGGATCGAGGGCACGAAACGGACCTTTTTCGCCTGTGTGTACGAGGAGGTGCTGAAAGAGGGATGAGCGGGTGTGTTTATAAGAGGGCAAGGGGACGGACCTTTCGGAGGGTGGAGGGTCTGTCAAAGGACTTTTCGCACATCCAGCAGCCGTGCTTCTTCTCGCGAGGACGCGGGCCAGCGCCTTCCTGCTTGGATGCGCGGGAAGACGCGGCGCGCGAATTGTTTGCACAGGCGTTGCGGATGGATTGCGTGATGTCCGAGCTCGTCGCGGTAGCGGGGTACTCTACCGCGGGCGGGTCAGGTGGCGGTGCGGTCATGTCGGGCAGCGAAATGTGGCAATAGGGTTTGTCTGCCAGCGGTGGATAGTCGTACTGGAGCGGGAGAAATGGGAGCGAGTCGGACCACTCGTGCCCGCCAGCAATCGGTCTATAGGGCGGTGTCGCTGCGTCGCCGTAGTAGATGGAAGATCGGTCGAGGAAGCGCGAAAACGGATCCGGCGAACCGTGTTGCGGCCCGGCGTGCGCGAGAGCGACCTCCGGGAACGCGGACTGCGGCGGAAACGCGGCCAGCTGCGCACCGCTTGCTCCTTGCATTATGGGTATCATGTATGGGTATGAGTTGGGATAGCAGCCCTTCTCGTTCGCGTGCAGGTTTATATATACCCTCGTCGCTGGCAGGAAGCCATGTTCAAGGCGTTCTGAGATTTAGCATTCAACTTCAGCGGCCTCGCACTAACCTCTTCCTCATGGCCCGTTCCTGCGTCTCCGAAGCAGACACGCGCACCCCCTCTCTCGACACCAACTTCGCACATCGATCGTGATTTGATGGCCCATTCGCCGTCCACAAACGTCGCACGCCCAGCCATCCCCGTCCAGCCCACCCAGATCACGGCGGAAACGGGGAATACCATCCCTGGAGACCTGCCTCGTGCCTTGCCATCCATCCCTTGTCGAATATCGATTTCCCTTTCTGCCCGGACAGCCAGGGTTCTATCCAGCCACACAAGGACACCACGTTTAGCGACGATCCCGGCCTGTTTTTCGTGCAAAGAAAATACATGTTCGAACATCGTTCGGGCCTCGCGACACCCACGCGTCCCATCTACGATAGGGGCACACTCTTCCAAGAGTGATTCCTCCTCTGAAAGCGATCAGAGCTGGAATCCGTAGAGTCGTCTATTTGTGCTTGTTAGTTTCCAAGGCTCTTGCCCAACGCGACCAAACAACCTCCGTCGTTGTCTCCAACGACCACCGTTCTTCGACTTTAACTTCAGAAATGCCAATTACGTCTGCACAAAAAACTGCCATCGAGGAAATTATCAATATTCTCGTAGCCACAACACCGCCGCGTGGTAAACGTCAACTTGCCGCCATGTTCATGGACTTGGTCGATAGGGCGGGCTGGCCCGAGTATTACGAGGTACTTTATTCGATCCACGTCTTTGCCTCCTTTAGCGACAATCTCTCCACGTACACGCCCTTTTTTCATCACAGGTCATTCCCGAACCGCGGTGTATCAATGGCGTGAGGGCAAGCGTGGAGAAAAACCGGTACAAGGACCCAATCAACGCGTATACCGACCTCTCCCTCGTGTTCTGGAACGCCTTGTTCTACAATGAACCAGGTAGTCAAATTGCATCAGATGCCGAAACCCTCAAAGTGAGTCATCAGTCACGCCCGTTATCCGAGGACCACCACGGATGTCCAACTCCCCTTCCCTCTCCCGCCCCTTTTTTATTCTTCCCTTGCTCACATCCCGATCTGACAATCACCGTGTCCGTTTTGGTAGAACGTGCTGGAGACTGAATGGCAGAAGCGTCCCGTGCTTCCGACACCACGCCACTCACCACCCCCTTCCTCGCCTCAAAAGGTTCACGGATCCCTTCCATCTGCTCCGCCGCAGTTTGATCCGTCCAAATCAACGCATCCGACTGCCAAACCGAGAGCCACGGCAGAAGCGTCCGGAAGCATGGCCACAACCACGCACCCGCCTCCGAAAGCCGCGCCACGGCGCGGCACTCCACCCATCCAACCTTCCTCACCCGACATGATGGATGTGGACGTACAGGGTATGTCGCCTGATCCGGACGGTCAGGCTGATACCACCGCAGGTCCTAGCGCCGGTCAGGACAGAGACGGCGATAGCGAGGCGATCATCCGCCAGCTCGAGAAAAGTTTGCCCTCTTGGGAAGGCTTTGGGGATCTGGGATGGATGTCCGAGGTGACCCAGGTGTGTGTTCCTGTCCCCCCTCCAATATGATGCGCGCAGTCGGCGGCTTCTTTCCCCTTTGTTCTGTATTTTCTCTTGTTCTTTTTACGAATCGAACCGGTGTGTGATGATGACTTGGGTTATTACGCATATAGGAGCGTCGATTGGAAATCGTGGTGGCGATCAAGAGCCACAAAGACAGCGTGTACGTCTTGCCGGTGATCCTTTTATTTTGTTCTATTTTGTGGGTGTGACAAAATCACGAAATGAACCCATGTTCTCCAGCGGAAATCGTTTGGCTGATGCACTCGAAGCTGTTCCCGAGGAGCCCACCTCGCCCCTGTTATCCCACCAGGTATGGTCATCCGATCACCCTGTTTTGTCTCTGACACCGTTTATTTTCCACACCCAGTCACCCTTGTCCCTAAATTTGATCGAGGTGGGTGTGTTTGTGCGCTGTCTTGCCTGCGTTGGAGGTGCCAACCACAAGGGTGTTTGTCGTAGGGACGTGTTCGATCAACATCCTATGTGTCTCCGAAAGAGTTTGATCTCGACATGGCACGGCTGTTTGAAAAGGGACGGCGGTGGTACGAACCCTGTACGGAACCCTATGGCCATGTGCTCGTCCTCCAGGTAAGGTCCTGTCCGTTGGCGTATAGTTTTGGCTCGTGAATGATGACATATGGATTGGCCCACCACATCCACGCACTTTCGGAAATGATTTGCTAGCGACTCTACCAGGCACTCACGTCCCCCTCTCCCCCCGCCGGTCCCCCTTACACGTCTCCCACCCACTTTGCCTCCATCCGTGCCGGCCCCGGCACCGCCCGCCCCCTGCACGCCACCGCCGACGCCGATGGGGTGCCTGGTATCACCACCTTTCGCGTCTCGACCAAGGATCGGACGTTCGTCGACGAGGTGCACTACAAGGGATGGACGATTCGACTGGCGGATTGGCTGCACTTGAGTAATCCGGACGATCCGAGTCGACCGATCGTGGGGCATGTGTTCAAGTGTTGGATCTCGGACGACGTGTAGGTGGTTCTCATCTTCTTTGCTACCATGTTACTTTTTTTCTGTCGTTCTGCCGTTCTTTTTTTCTTGTGGCAAGCGACTGACGTGTGGGAACAGGGCGAGAAAGGGTCAACCGGGCCTTTCTATTTGTTGGTATTACCGGCCTGAACAGGTAAATCCGCCTCGCTGCTCGTTTCTTTTTCTTATCCACCCGTGATGTCGTAGACGTTTCACCCGGCGCATACCCAATTCATGGACAAGGAGGTTTGTAAAACGAGTATGTCATTTCACGCATATAGACCGTATTTCGGCGCTAAATGAGCCGTTCCATACGAAAATGAAAAATGAAAAAAGGCCTCTTCGCAGACCACCCCATCGAAGACGTCCTTGAAAAAATCGCCGTCCAATTCACCGCTCGACACATCCGCGGACGTCCTCGTCCCCCCTTTTGGTATCCCGGTTGGCCCCTCTACGTCTGCCACTCTCGGTACAACGAGCGCGAGCGGGTGTTTGTCAAGATCAAGAACTGGGCGAGCTGTATTCCCGAAGAGGTTCGCAAAAAGGACGAGTTTATGCCGATTTATGGGTTTGAGAGGGTGGTGTATCCGGGCAAGGTGCCGAGTCCGTTTGTGGGCGGGGGTGCGGTGAAGGGGCCGGGGGGGATTGGGGAGCCGTTGGAGAAGGCGGAGGGGGAGAAGATGGAGGGGGGTGGGACGGGGCGAAAGCGGACGAGGCGGAATCCAGGTGCGGGCGCGGGGACGGGGGAGATGGTGGCCAAGACGGGGACGGCGCCGACGTTGCCTGGACTGGTCCTTCCTGCGCAGGTTGCCAAGGGGTACGGTGCGACCGGTGGGAGCGGGGATACGAAAGACCGGAGTATGGTGACGGCCGCGGGGACGTTGAGCGTGCCGCCGATCGTGGACAAGTTGCCGGCAGAGACGAGTGCGTGTTTGTTTTTGTTGTCTTCATTTCCCCTCCTTCCCTCCATTTTCTTTGCGCATCTGCTCCTTTGCCTTCTCTCCCCGTGTGCTTTTCATTGCCGCGGACAGGACGGTACTGACACGACCCCAGCCGTCTACTTTGACCGTTCACCCGAGACAAACGAGGTGTTGTGGTTCGCGGCGCCGCCGTTGCACGTTGCGCGTGCGCCTGTGGTTACGCATAGTCTCAAGTATTTGGCGTATTTGGCTGGGAAGCGGAAGGAGGCCGAGGGGGGGAGTGCCGGTGGGAATGCGGGTGGGATGGAGGTGGACGCGGACGGCGAGGCTGAGGGCGGGGACGATGAGGCCGAGGGGGAGGAAAAAGCCAAAGCGCATGTAGAGGAGAGCGAGGACAATGGAAAAGGCAAGCGACAGCGGGTGCGCGTTGCGCCGACTGTGAGCGAGATGATGCAGGCTGCGATGGACGTTGTGCCTTTGTAAGCTTGCGGGTGGATGATCGAGTTGGACGAGTCGTCTTTCGAGTTGTTTTCGTTCTTCATGTTGTCTATATGCAATGTAGGGTGTTTTTCCCCCAGACTGATTGGGTCCGAAATATCATACGAAACGACGAGTTCGATTGGGCGTCAATTGTAGACGCGTCGAGATCACACCTCTCATTTTACACTACACTGAAACTTGAAGGATTGAAGCTTCAACATTCTTCAAGTTTCAAGCGCTTGAAGGGACGTTGACGATTCCGGGAAAGACATTACCCAGGTTGAGCGATGGCCCGATACCGTCGGTGATGTCGATGGGTTTTTTAAACTGTCGGAATTCCAATCGTCGCTCGCTATCGTACCGCCATGACCAGCGAACACGACGACAGCGATGATAGCTCTCGTCCCCATTCCAGTGCAGGACGTCCTCCTTCCTCCCCCTCCTTGCTGACCATCCATCCCAGAATTTCTCTTCCTCCCAACTACGGGTTGCAGATGACTTTTTTCAAAGGGAGAGCACGAAAGACTGGACGCGGAACTTTGATCGATTTCTGCGTTACTCCCAGAAGACATCGCCATCCACGGACCTCTCTTACTAGCTGCCATCATTGGGCAACTTGGGAACTGCGCCACCTCGGAGTACAGGTCTCTTGCCGACTGCACGAGACTGATGGTAAGAGAGCACTGCCGCCGGGACATGCTGCTAAAAGGCTCGTAGCATGGCTATGAACCGGTGAGGCTGCCAAGTAAGGACTTGGCAGCGTTCACTGCTTGCATGTTTAACGCCTCCGCTATAGAAATGCTTTGGAAAGAGGTGTCAGCCCAGAACGAGCCATCTGATGAGAGCACTAGTCGTGAGTTGAAACCCTTCTTGATCCGTCGTCCTGTCTCTGATGTCATGCTTCACTGTTAGTTGCCAGTGGTAAGTCGTGTTGTAATTGCTTGTCCCGACCTTACTGATTCAGCCACTGGCACCCAGCTGCGAAATTGCCGTGGAAGTGTGGATACCGCGGAAACTATCACGAGGCCATGTTGCAAAATATAAACGCCATGGAACGCACTCCATATCGCGCTAATTCCGTCCCGCTCATCCAGAGCTCTGGCTACGGTAAATCCCGTATGGCTGACGAGCAAGCCAAGCTTGTTTTTTTCAATTCCGTTCAATATTCGTCATCCGGACGAATGTCGGCGTGAGTCTGGCGCGTGTGTCACTGCGGTGCTGACCGCCGGCATGATTATCAGACGGGGCTTATCCGCCAGAAGATACTGCCATTTGGGAGTACCTCTGCATGACGTCAGAGGTCAAGAGCGCGGACCATGGTGTGGCCCGCGCCGCTTTGTTCTTCAAGATCCTTTTCTCCGAAGTTGACGTAGAGGTCAAGCGTGCCGTCTCCGTGCGAGTAGAGAAGCTATCTCCAAGTGAACTTGCATGCCAGTGGAGGGAACACTTCTCATCGAACAGGCATCGACATGGCCTATACAAGAGGGTCATAGAAGCATGTAATGAGGTCAGTTCAGTGGATGTCAGTGTTTTCGATCACACCATGTTCACGTTCATCTCACCAGGTTATCTCCAGCGGCATTCGAGATCAGATATTGGACGAAGCGAATACCAAGCTCGCCGAGTTGCTTACAACCTTGGGCGGAATCTGTGCTTTTTCGAAATCCGACAAGGGTTCTCCAGCGTTGTGGTCGGACAGAATTAATAATGGGTGGGGTCATGGTTTGACTTCCTTTTTTTGCATGATCAAGCGCCGATAAATTGTGCTACATCTACTGTAAAACATTACTTGGAATGCATTTGTTACACTGATATACTGGAGTTGTTGACTCCCTCTGATCAGTTGGTGTTGTGAAGAGTTTCACCTTTGGTTGGTCGCACGATAGTCCAGGAGCAGCCTGTCCGTCAACGTTTCAACCCTGGCTTCTTTGAGTGCCAACCCAAGAGAGACTTGGCGTTGACAGAGCCTCCTCGAACGCGGTTCGCCGACTCGGATCACACAACCATCAGTACCAAACGAAACCCACTACACAAGCCAACGTACGTTTCGTAAGCTCAATCCATCCATGTGGTCCCTTGGCGCCCGAGACCTGGATCAAATTGCAAAGAAAGTGATCGACATCCTCTGTGGTGTCGGTTGCCTGAGCCCATGTCACACAAGCAACGGACACAACAGAGCCTGCCATTTACTAGTGCAACGAGTCAACCCTTGTATTGAAAGCGGGAATGGCGACTCGAACAGATAGGTCCTTGATCTAGAGAAAATGGAGTTGCAACTGATCATGACGGTGGACTAGCCAAAATTAAGACAGTGAGGAAATATGGGCTAATCGCTCGAACGTAGTGAAGGTCGAAGGACAAAAGCCTACAGTACGCCGCGTGTTGCGGTTGTGCCATTCCGGCATCTCCCGACCAAGACCCCTGGTACCCACCCTCACTCCTTCCGCGAACCGAGGACCATGATGAGCCTGAGCAGTGAGCATTTTGCGTCCACGCCGAACACATAAGCTCATACCACATCTGCACCATGATACAGTAGCTCATCGTACGCGTTCGCGGAGGAACGATTCTTCGTGGAAACACAGCCCGATGGAGAGAGGGAGCGCTAGGATCCGAGCTCGAGGAAATGCACTGGCCCGGGTGACGACTCAGGCTACCGACGCAGCTTTCGGCGGGCTTTCTGCCAGCCGAAGATTTCTTCTTCTTCAATGACGAGATAGACCCTGAGCAGGCGTCGCTTTGGACACGTTTCCTGCACTTTGGTGTCGTTCATACGACGGGGCGCGTAGTTTGCCTGGAGGCCGCCTCAGCATGACGAAAACCACGGCGAAACAGCACCGCCAACGTTGCCGCCGTGATAGGACTTTCTGACACCCCTGCGAACACGATTCATTCACCTCTCCTCGGTCACTGCGAGCAAACGCCGATGAGGCATCCTCACCGGGCACAGGCGATGAAGACACCTTTGATGAAAAAGGCGAAGACGAGCTCTCACCGCTTCTTGAACACAAACCGCCATCACCCCCTCCTCGTATGGATACAGTCCCCATGGACAGAGAGAGACGAGCGTTACGGCTCGTCGCACGGCTTCGACAGCCATTCGGTGCACTTTTATCATCGCTGACGCTGACGCGCCGACGCTCTGCCGGTGTGGTGTACAAGCAAGTCCCCTCTAAGATGGGTCCAGCAGAACGTTCCCTTGACTGATATTCATGACAATGTACGTATACTGGACGTTTTGTAGTTCACATCACGGTCAATGTCTGGCATGTCAGCCATGTTGCTTCGAGTTATGTAGTAGCCATGAACGCTTTTGCTTTCGGTTGTTTGCTCATAGCGAAGTCAGTTGATACGCGTGCAAACATAACCCATTTCCTCCCTTTGGACGTGTCAAGAGCCAGAGGTTGAATCGCTGTACGGCCTGAGCTTATTGAAATGCTTGCTTTTTCTGTGAGTCTACACGACGTTTTCCGCTGCTCGTGTCCTATAGTTGGATTGGGATGATTGTGTCGTCTTTCTCTCAACTACTCTCTACGGTCCAGGAAGGGCCTGTCCGAGCCCCAATATGCAGATGGTGGGTTGCGAATTGACAGAAGAGCAGGGAAGGAGGGTCAGCCAAAGACAGGTTTCGTTGCGGATTAGGCAAGGCATGCATAGAAACCTGTTGGTTCCTGGGTTTTGAAGCAAAGGAATGACGACATACGATTGCGAGAATTTGGTACTTGTATACAGCGGAAGGAACGCCTATCCCATCTCAATAATCAAGGGAACCCTGCGCATTACCAGCTTAAATGACAGTTATCCATATGTGATTCAGCGCCGCACATCACTACAGTAACGGATATCATCGAAGAACAGATGAAGAGATCTATAAGCAAGCACTGTTCACAAGAAAGTGTGGCGCGCGTCCCACTCCGCCTTGTATCCAGGAATATACGCGGGGGTATAGCCAGGAGTTGCGCCAGGGGCGACATGCATATTACACGCAGCCTTCGGTGAAGATTCATGGATCTGCCGGTAGTTTTGTGGACTCGCCAGCCAGGCCGTGCTAGGCGCCAAGAAATTCTTGATACGGCGGCGGCGACAGAAGCAAGCCAAACCTGTGACGAGCAGAATGAGAAGAAGACATATACCAACGATCAAGCCGATCAGCCATGGCGACATCGAGGACTTGGACTTGGATCCTGTGCTGCGAACGTTTGCAAAGTCTTTTGCCGCTTCAGTTGCGTTCGTGATTGAAAGAAGCTGGATATAAGCTGTGGACGTCGAAGGAAACTCGGTCGCGTTCACCAAATTACCAAAGTTGATCACCATGTACACGTTGCGCACCGGGGAGATCGTCAGTTTATCAGATACATGACCCGCAGAAGAAAGAACTGGCGCTCACAAAATGTCATTCCCAAGATCATATCGAACATAATATCATTGCCCTCTGTGATCTCAAAGGAGTACGGCTGGAACTGAAGGGCAATCAGCAACGAGTCGATACGCATAGATGGATCACGCTTACTGAGCCGAGACACATGGGATCTCCATTTGAGTCCCGCATGTCAAGTCCATCCAAGTCGAAGTTCAAGTCGAGAGGATGAATAGGAAACTCCACGCCTCCGAAAAGGAAAGTGGCAGTAACCTCTTGATCGCAAGGGAGGACCCAGATCTCTCCAAAACCAGAAACGTTCCTAAGGACGGCGCCAGGTATTTCACCATACAATGCATTAGCGATAGAACTGCGGGCACACAATCAGAACTGGCACAAGCATACCACCGTAGGTACTCACGGTGAAACCTGGGGGAATGTGAACCCCGTGTCAAAAACAACTGTTGCATTCGGGGTCTTTGCGCCTGCTACTTGAGTCTTGATCTCGATTTGCTTGCCATTCGGCCCGATGATACCGTTAACATCAAGTAAAGTCTGCCAATGCTGGCTGGGAGTGGCAGGGAGCCGCGGTTGATTGAGGATGTCTTTGTAATCCGGAAAAACCTCTCCAACAGCGAGATCTCCCGGATAGGGCTCGTCTGGGTCATCGGAACGTTGGAGAAGAATCGCAATCAGAGGCGAGACCGAATCGTTTGAAGTAAATATCCTGTCTAGAGGTGGGTTGGCCGCAGCCGAATCTCCCGACGCTCTAACATACGACCCCGAACAGGGCCCGAGCCCAATCAAACCATGACCATGACCGTCTGCATTTCCCTCTGGCGCATAAACTGTAAGAAGGTGAGCTGACACCATAAAAACGAGTAATGAATTATACCCACCAAAGAACTGCGAGTCGACGGAAAATCCAGCAAAATCGAAAGTGGCGGACACGACGTCGCCTGGAATTTATTGGACTCAATGAAATGCTTCTGGACGTATGTCAAGTGCGGCAGTCACCTTGGGTTGAGCCACCTGCATAAGGTAGACTCACTTGATAATTTTGGGGGACAGTGTTGGGGACAGGAGAGGACACCCAAAGATCGGAACTGATGGATTGAGTGAATAGTTGTAATTGCTCGTGATGGAGCGGTGCGTACCTCCCGGTGTCGATCATGACAGAGAACGTTTGCCCGTTGAAAGTGACATTGGTCGAGTAGGCAATATTATGAGGGTCATCCAATTGTGTCATAGCTCCTGTCATAGAAGCCCTCCGCTGTGAATCGGGGGAGGACCGGGAGGTGGCCCCGTGTCGACCCGAGAGGTGAAGATGGATTGCATAGGCGCAAGTGGGGGCCAAGGCAAGAAGGGAAAAAGCAAGTAACGAGGGAGGCCTCATACGGAGAAAAGAAAGGGGAAAAATAAGGGATAGACGCCAGTGGCGGGCCTGCCAGAGGCTCTGGTCATTAATGCTGTCTTAGCGTGACTGTCGGAATCCTCAGGCTGTGCAACATTTGTGCTCGGCAGTCAGGCGTTCAGGGAAGAACTTGATACTAGTACCGAGGTGATAGAGCCTGTCGATTGCACTACCAATTACAAGCGATGCTGTGATTGTCAGTAGCATCTGTTGAGTTCTCATTGGCCGATGAGGCCTGTAGGCGATCCATGTTATTAGCGATGTTTGGTCTGCCGTAGCTTAGCCCCCTCCGTACTAGTACAATCGTAGGTGACCTCGGCGCCAAGTTCAAGTTGGTCGCCCCAAATTGCAGTGCCGTGTGTTTCAAGTTTATTAGATGTAAATACATGTTCAGGGCGTGGAGTAACGTGCATGCTCACATCAACGATTAAACCACCGTCGTGCCGTCAAACTGCTTCTGTCAACCTGCAACCCACTGCTACAGTATCTCCATATTGGAGCTTGGACGGAAAACATGCGTGAAGTCGCGGAACCATGCGAGAACTGTCAGTGCGAGAGTCACCCAATTGTGTCATAGTTTCTGTCACAGAAGACCTCCGCTGTAGATTGGACGAGGTGGCCCCGCGTCGACCTGAGACTAACTGGTGGACCCTCAGAAACTGTAACAAGCCAATGAACCGGCGATGCCACGTAGAAGGGCACATGTTGGCCACAGAGTCGGAGAGACCTGAAAGTGCATCCGTGTCGAGGACCTTTTATTTAACAGTTCATTCGACACAAGACAAACTTGAAAGGTCGCTGACAGCAGAACGATCAATCGCGTCTAAAATCATGTGTAGACACTGTAGAGGCATTCGGAGTTTGAATCTGCGCGAAGCCAGTCCGATGTCCATGCCTTGGAGATTCCCTTTAAACTCAACAATGTTCGTACTTAACAAATAAGGACTTCTGTCGAAGAAGCAAACTCAAAATCCAGGCCTGTACGTCCAATTTTCTGGATTGCTTATCGTTCTGCAGCCTTGCGCTGGAAGGGTCATTATTTTTTTTCCACGTTCCTCCGACGCTTGCAGCACCCTGCAGCACCAGTCCTTTAAGCGGTGTCACACCTGTGCTGGCGTCTTTCAATCTGACTTCCTTGTCAACCATAGCAACCAACAGCAGCCTACGCGAACTCCAGGAGGCGGGAGCATCGCCGTCACTGGCATCGTCAGCGTGCGAAGGACCCGCATCTGACACGCCTGCAAATATGACTCATTCGCCTCGACGTCGATGTTCAAGAGGTTGAATCGCTGTGCGCTGCCAGGCATCTTCGAGTCCGCTCAAGTCGCGCGAGTCTGAGCGCTTCTAAATGTTGCATACCAATGGCAGAATGCCCTGGGGGGGATCTAGCTATTCTCAACTTATTGGTGACGTCCACCTCTCAAATGCATACAGAACTTGGAAACTGGAACATGGGTTTTGCACGACCTGCCTGCAGACATTTGTGTGCATTCATTTGTAGAAGCATTTTGTCGATATCTGAGCCGGATCGGGGTACCTCCGTTCTCCAGAAACGTAGTGATCGGATCGAATTATGAAGACGTCCTGGTTTCATTGCATTTCCGTGATGAAGCGCTGGTCTGTTCTACATACATCTCTGCACGTTGTGACTTGGCATGATTCCGTTGCTGACATACTCGAGGTATTGACTCCCTCTAATCACTTAGGCCTAAGGCCGTTGTTGCGAAGAGTTTCTCCTTTGGTTGGTCGCCACGGGAGGTTTTCCAAGTGGCAGAGTACAGGGGCAGCCAGTCTGTCAACCCTGGTTCAACATCAGGAAAAAGGGACAGTGGCTGTTGCAGCCGGCCGAAATTAATTGTCAATTTCGTACGATGTCGTCACCAGCCACATTGCGTGTTTCTATGTTGATAACGTAGCCTACGTAGCTCATCAGACTGACGATGTCGTACGATAAAATTTGGACATATGCTAATACTACAAATGGTGCAGGGTGGTACAGGACCGAGCACGGTAGCCATTGACAGACCCAAGAAGTGGTGCCAGTGTGATTCTTGATGGTGGGAAGAGAATAACGATGACTATGAATGACATGAGTATGGGATGATGCCCAATGTGAGATGAAATGGCGCACATTGGATCACTTGCATTCACTTGCTCCAGTGGCTCCCCTGGGTAGAATTTTCCGGTGTCCAATGCCAGCCCTCAAGTATCTACACACGAAAGTTTGTTAGTAGAGATACATAGATCAGATAATGTGAGAATACTTACAACGCGTCCGCCCACCCGCCCCCGCCACCATGATAATACAAACCTTCATGTCGGATGTACTCTGTACCATTCAAAATTGCGTAGATCAATGTACCTGTTCAAGTAGAAAGTGTCAGCAGTTATCATTGTCTGACCGCAGATCCACTGGGGATCGAGAGCGCCACTTGGGAATTTCGGAATTAAGTGGCATGGCTGAACAAGGTGAGTGATGGGTACAACTGCGGTGTTAGGCAGTCGATTTCGAGACGAGCGACTGATGCGGAACATTTTAACATTGTGGTCGAGATTGTTCAATGGCTTGAACCAGTGAACATAGGCGAGGGGATGGGGATAATTCCCCAGATGAGGTGGCAGCTTGAAGATGGCATGGATTTCGGCTACACGAAGACCTGCCAGTGAAAACATAGTTGAGTGATTTTACTTGATTCAAAATAGTCACTGCATACCATGAAACCCTCCAAGCCATTGTGCCTCTGCGTCCACCTGGACTAGGACTATGTCATACCGCGCCGGAATTTGGGGCTTGCAGGGTCCACACAAGCACTGTGGGTGAGAACGGATCCTTGCTGTTATGATCGTCACCTTCTGGACTTATCACTTCTCTTTCTCAGATCTTATCTTATCTTATTGCGCACGATCAATGTGATCAGGACGCTATCTCTTTCTTCTTATCTTTTCATTTCCCCAATCCAGATCTGGGATCTTCCCTGGATCTTCCCCTCGGACAGCTTTTCTTCATCTCCACGCCATGCAAGGCTACATTCCCCTTTTCATTTCCACTTACATACATTCACCACATGTCACACTTCCCTTCCATTCCATGGCTGTTCTGCCACACCTCATGTTCGACACATGTATCACTTAGGGCTGGCACCATCGGTAGATTCTGTACAAACATGTACACATAGTCAGTAGTATATAAAGGCCAAAGAGCCGGCCAGAGAACTCTAGTCAAGTTTGTCAAATCTGGAAGTTAGTCCGACGTCTCCGAGCTAATTCGCGCACTCCTGTCTGAGTCCAGGGACCTCGATCAGTGAGTCCATCCGGATTCGGCATCGGACTTACAGGACTTGTTTCCAGAGTTCCAGACTTTCACTCGGACTCTTCCTTTTCGCTTATCCCTTTCTATATATCCTTTCGGGGATCACTTAGGTTAATACAAGCGCATATCCGCCCATAGTATAAAGTTTATTTTCTCTTTTCAAACTCCTCAGTTGTCTTGCACCTCCTTGGGCAGCAGCTGAGGTGAGTTCTATCCTATTTACCTGAGTACTTCTATCTAATCCATGTAGTGGGCATCCCTACCCTTTACTTAGGTGAATCAAGTTGTCTTGAACCTCCTTGGGCAGCAGCTGAGTGGGCATCCCTGCCCTTTACTTAGTTTGACAAAGTTCTCTTGGTCTTCCCCACCAAAGGTTGATCACAGCAAGATAGGCTTGACCCCCTTCATTCTCACTACTTTCCTCTACGCTCAACAAAGGTGGTCCTTAAGTGGATAGCTTTTGTTTGGTTGTTTCACTAGAACTTGACTATACTTTACACCCGAGCTCAATGCTCTCGAGGACACAATCACTGCTCAAGTACACGGACAAACCTTTACATGTTACGCAGCAAGTGCTCACATGGAGATGCTTAGTGCCTATCCAATTCCACAGATCCCTTTCCTCTTTCCCTGCCCTAACTAGAGTTAGAGGTGAAGACTCTCTCGACCACCCTTACATAGCATGTGTCGCACTCCAGCAAGGTCAGGAAGCGCAACCGCTCCAGCCAAACAGAGGTTGGATAGAGGTCTGGGAACGACGACTGATGGTCAGGGCTGACGAAGAAGCACCCCTCATTGGACGTAGGAATTACTATGACTTATCTCCGGCATCACAATTCCTTCTCCACCTTACCAAAGACTTGTGTCCTGAGCATTTCAACTACTCAAGGGACTTGCTCAACGACTTTCGCTTCTTCCACACGCCCCTCAGAGAGATAGCTCATGCAGTTCGCCTTGGTGACATCCAAGCATCTCACGCCCCTTCTCCTGCCTCTCAACACTCCGCACTCCCAGACTACGAAGAGGCCAACAAAGAGTACAACAACAATGACAACAACTCAGGTCCAGACTACTACGTCCAGCCTCTCCCACGCAC
>MU131036.1:0-35524 GCA_015039435.1 Imleria badia
CCTCACTCGACACCTATCGGGTGGAGATCGACTGTTTCGGCGCCCAACCCGCCCTCACAGCGCGCTTTCCCCCCGACAGGTTCGGGTTCAGTTTCGGATCGGAAGAGCCTTCGGCTTTTCGCCCAGAAAACTTCTCCAACACTTCTCCCACTCTCTATCCTCACTCCAATCCACACCTGAGTTTCTTTCTCGCTCGAGTCACAAGCCGCAGCGCAAAGAGCTTTGACCTCATCTAAATCTATGGAACTTGAACGTTGTAGACTTGTAGTACCATTTAGGTTTTCTCGAGTCGTTTAGCACCAGGAACCCGATCAGTGTCGCTAAGTGGTACAAGTGTTTGATTTTTTTGCGTTGTGCGAGAGCCTGAGAGTCCGAGTCGGAAGCCGCGGAGGGCTGTGCATGTGCCAACTTTGGTCACGCACGCACATGAACGAACCCACCAGTCATAGCCTCTCCATAACTCGAATGATGGGCCCCCTGGAATGTGACTCGAGGTGGGTGTCTGGGTTGTTGTCAAGGAGCATAATAGCACTACCAAACTAGTAACGGTACTACTCAATGGGACAGTGATGGGCCACTACAGCCGGGAATCCTTTTCCGAACAGAAAGGAATGCTTAAAACCAGCTACCTCCGGTCTGGACTCTGCTACTTAGGCTCAGTCAAGTTTGAGGCTGCGCCCGTCACTGACCAGGCTTTTGCGCATCGCCTCCATTACGATGGGCAGTCCGAATCGTGATGTATGTTTGCTGTGCACGACACCAAAAAGCTGAATGACGCTCGCTGCCCCACCACCTCCTACTCTCACGCTCTTGAAGCTTCAAGATCACCAACATGCGCCTCATATTTAGCACACCCAACCACATGAACACGGATATCTCTGACGAGCGAGGGTTCATTCACTACACCATCTCCACGCCCTCCGCGCCTAAGAAAGTGACGACGATCACCAAGTACCGCTGGAGCGGTTCGAATGGTGTCCCAGAGACGATGGGCGTCATCGAGTGGCATCGGTTGAAAGAGACGGTGTTCCGGTTCGATGGGAAGGTGATATCTGCGGACGGGATGCTCGCAAAGCGTGCGTGGAACACGTACGTCTGTTTTGATGCCGCGTTGACGAATCGTGGGTTGACGCTGCCAGCGGTCGGTACTTTGTAGGTCCTGATCGGCAATCATACAAGTGGAAGTTCGAATCGACGCACTGTTGGGTACGTTCGTTCTGGCTTGCTTGGGTGGAGAGTGGGATGACGATTGGGCGCGTCGTGAACAGATGAAGCCTGCTGAGTCGGACACAGAGCTCGTACGGTTCCACAGGAAAAATCTTGGGATTTTGAAAGAGTCTCATCCAGCCTACCTCGACGTCTCTCCCAAGGTGGTTCCGATGTTGGATCACGTCATCCTCACGTTTGTCTATGTCGAGTCGTTGCGGCAGGAGCAAGCGGGAAGGCAAAGTAACTCCAACAACGCGAACTTCACCAACATGAATAACATGAATAACATCAACACTATAACCATGATGAATAATGGTGCGGGGGTGAGTGGTATGTGACGGGTTACGGCTTCGCATCACACCGAACTTCTGTATTTATCTCCACTTTGTAATTATTCTACACGACAAGAACACATCAGTATTGAATGTTCCCTCAATGAGACGATGTATCGGCGCATTCTTGTCGTGCAGAAGGGGTTGTCGATGTGCACTGAATGGATTCAAGATTCAAGATCCTACTGCAGCCCACTGTATGCCATGACTCCCATGGTAGCGGCTCCCTCCGATAAAGCGGAGTTCTTCCCCTTCATCCGTAACTTGTGTTCCGCCAAGAGACAAGAAACGACGGTTGTGTCTCTCACGTGATCGTACTCCGGTTTGATAGCAATGAATGCGTCGTAGATGACGCGTTTTCCATTTTCGACCCGTTGACGGGATTTCGAAAACCATGCCACCATTTGGGAATGGCTAGGGTCATGCAACTAGCAAGGATGGGTCAACTATGCACTGGCTATTGCGACGAGCGTCAACGAACCGAAAGCTGTCCGACGAAGTTTTCTTTCCATTCGAATCGTTTACCACCCTCTTCAAATGACAGCGGACTAGAAAATGACAATGGTTTGACTCGGAAGTCACTAACTGACCTCGTTGTAGACCGTAACTCACAAAGACGACCACATTGGTGCTTTGAGCCAATCACTGAGGTTCATTGGTGATGCACCGGGAAAGGTGATTTGATCTGGTCGGAAGGTCTTGCGTTCAATGACCGCGAGAAGCTGATCTCCTCCATGGACGGTAGTTTGGGTGTTGTTGGCAGTGTGGACAAAGTAGCGTGGTCTGGGGTCATCGCGGAGACGGAGTACGGTGCTTTTCATGTCGTCGATGTCGAATATGAGAATGATATATCCACTGGCAGCAGCGGCGATGCTAGGGTCCATGATGGTGAGTTGGGAATTGGCGGGGTGGTTCATTGCTCGGGATGGTGACTCGGTTCAACGCTGGATCAGTTGTTTAAGCTAAGAGTTGGACCTACGCTGTGTTATTTCCACCACGACCCAAGGCGGTGCACAGGTCTTTAGCATGGGCTCGCGTGGCAGAGCATGTCATACAAAGTCTACTCCTGTGGACGGAGGTTTACTAGTATTCTGAGCCGTACCTGTGGATGTAAAGTCGTTGGCGGGCTTACAGACGCCGCAGTGTTACAAGACAGGAAAATGTGAACAAGTCTAAATTTGGACATATTCCGCGTTGTCGCCGCTTCAAAGCTGCCCGATATCTGCGACTTCCATCATCGCTAGCGACGAGTCCACACTTGCTCCTTGCCTTGTTATACTCCAAGTACGCCTGTACTTATTACTCACCTACCAGTACTCTTTAGGACTCGCCCTCCACCATGTCCCAGTGGGGCCAGCCAGGATTTCAGTATCCCATGCAAACTGGCTTTCATGGCGGACAACCACAACAGTTTCAACCTGGTCAGCAACTGAATCCCACTGCTCAGTTCCAGCAACACCCGGGTAGCTTTGGTGTCCAGCCAGGTGCACAAGGATTGGGCGCGGGGTTCGGTGGTCTTGCTCCGCAGCCAACAGGCTTCCCTGGCGCACGTCCGCAGGGATTTCAGCAACCTCAGCAAACTGGATTTCCAAGCGCGCCAGGCATGGGGGCGAGCTTATTGCGAGCACAACACACGAGTTTTCCGGGTGGACAACCCAGTTTTCAGCAACGCGCTCCACCACCCCCGGTCCCGCCTCTTCCTGCTTCCTACCAGCAGCACGCACCTCCACCTCCACCTCCTGTGCCTCAGCAGCAACCCGGCTTTTTGAATGCGAACCAGAGTCGCCTGGGTGGGCCCTCGGTATCCTCCTTTGGGGCGCCAAGCTTCGTCGCGCAGCCAACCGGTGTAGGGCTTCTGTCACAACCTACTGGTTTTACAGGGCGCGCTCCCGCATTGGTGCCTCAGGTCACTGGTTTCGTCGATCCTCGGCTTCAATTAATGTCCAGTTCATTTATGCCTGCCAATGTTTCTGCTCCGTATACATCTGGAGGGGCACCGCAGCTCGCACCGCTCCCGCAACAGCAGCTCGATGGTCTCTCATTGCAGCAGAGCTTCCAGCAGCACAATCAATCACACGGAAGGGGTACGGCACCTAAAATTCCTTGGGCGCTGAGCAAGGCAGAGAAGAAACAGTACGATCAAATATTTAGAGCTTGGGACGCGCAAGGAACTGGTTTTATCAATGGTCAAACGGCGTTAGAAGTCTTTGGACAAAGTGGCATCGATAGGAATGACCTCGCGAGGATTTGGTCAGTTTTCACCCTGTTCCGAGAGTTCTGATGGACTTCATTGACGTGCCGCAGGACGCTGGCCGATGCTGATAACCGGGGAAAACTAAACTTGGCAGAGTTTCATGTTGCCATGGGTTTGATTTACCGACGTGCGCATCAAGTTTCACCAATCCTCTATTTAACGTGCTTATTGATATTCGATGATTGTCAGGACTCAATGGGAACGATATCCCAGATGAACTTCCTGCTGAACTTGTTCCTCCTTCCTCTCGGGATCTCGATACCTCGGTCAATTTCCTCAAAGACATTCTCAAGAACGATACTCGCGCGCGTTCTCCTTCGGGGCTTGATACTCCGGTCTCGCGTCTGAAAGAACGCTCTTTCACCCCTTCTTCCTCCTTCACCCGGCAGGGTGGGCGACAAGATGCGACCGTCTACAAACACGAGGATGTCGAACCCCCAGGCGGATTTTACCAACCCCGCAATCGGCATGTGGACCGGAGTACCATTAGATCGCGTACGGACGACGCGAGCCCTGCGACGTCGGACCTGTCTTCCATCAAGAAACAGTTGTTGAACACGCAGAAGATGCTGGACGACACTTTGGCGAACGAGCAATACTCTGATGCACTGGACAGGGAGCTCGAGGATTTGCGCTATAGGATAAACCGATTACAAGAGGATCTCGAGTACGTTTCAAAAGGTCCGAGGACCACAGCCAAGGACGAGGAGAGGAGACGTCTTGAAAGAGAACTTGTGAGGTTAATGCATGACGAAGTGCCGGAGCTCGAGAACAAGGTGGAAGAGAGAGAGGGAAAAAGAGAGAGGGAGAAACGGGAGTGGGCGCGTGATCGAGATCGAAGGAATGACCGATTTGGACGGTTTGGTGATGATGAAAGGGAGAGGTATTCACCAGCAAAGCGATACCTGGAGGAAGAGGAACGACCATACTCTCGTGGCGCGTCAAGATACGATCGGGACGATAAGGACTATGACCGTGATAGGTCATACAGAGATGCGGATAGAGATCGCATTCGTGACAGTGACCGTGATCGTGGACTGTCCATTGCTACACGCACACCGCCACCACCGCCCCCGCCTGCCAGCAGCACCAGTCAACCGTCGCCAGCGCCTCCCGCACCTGCTCGTTCTCCCGCGCCTGCGACGAAGAACATGACTCCCGAAGAGCGACAGGCCTTTATTCGTGCTGAAGCCCAACGTCGCTTAGAGGCCCGCAAGCAAGCCCTCGGTGTCGTCGCTCCTTCCTCTGCTTCTGTTGCTTCTCCTACACTTGACACCACTATCGAGGACCGTCTCGCCCAAGAGAAGAAGGAAGCAGAAGTGAAAGTTCAGGAAGCCGAGAGGCAGGCCGAAGAGCGTGAAAAGCAGAGGAGGGAGAAGCTTGAGGCTGAGAAGGCGTTGAAGGGAGGCAAGCCTTCCACGCCAACCCCTACAGCGACAGCTCCTCCTCCAGCCCCGGTACCCGCGCCAGTGCCGACACCAACCGTCAAGACCGCCCCTCCTCCACCTAAGCCTCGCGCTCGGAAGGGGATTACTCCGCGCACCCCAGCTGCTCCTACTCCAGCCCAGGCACCAACCCTCGTTGTTCCGCCTGCTCCCCCAGCGCCCACTCCTGTTATTCGTGCACCAGTACCTCCTGCACCTGCACCCGCACCAGCCCCACCTGCTCCCGTTGTACCCGAAGAAGACACTGAAGACGTTGCTCTCAAAGCACGGGAAGAGGCTCTACGAAAAAGGCGCGAAGAACGTGCCGCGCTCCTTCGCAAACTCGAGGAGGAGGAAGAGGAAGCTCAGAAGGCTGAGGCAGCGTACCAGCAACGCAGGAACCAGTTTTTGGCTGCCAAGTCTTCTCCGGTAGTCAACACAACGTCTGCTGTACCGAGTTCGCCTGTTCCTCCTCCCCTTGCTCCTCCTCCCGCTCCGGCACCACCAGCGCCTTCACCCGTGCAACGAGAGGAGCCAGCTGAGGAGGCGGCACCGCCAGCACCCGCACCACCACCACCAGCTCCGCCTGCTTCAGCTCCTGCCGACAAACCCAGTAACAATCCCTTTAGTCGTTTAATGAAAGAAGGTGGAGGCTCTGCTCCCGCTACCCCTCCAACAGCCACGGCGGCAAACGGAAGTAGCAATCCCTTCTTCCGTCCTCAGACTGCACCACCTACAGCGCCGCCACCGTCTAAGAGCCCGGGTATCCCACCACCAGTCAAGAAAACGTATCATACTGCGCCGAAGGATAGTGATGACGACTGGGACGATGTCATGGAGAAAGATGATGATGATAGCAGCGACGAAGAGCTTGGGACGAGGGATACGCGGATGGGTCTCGCGCAGCAGTTGTTTGGTGGTTTGTTACCCTCACGTCCCCAGTCGGCTGGACCGGTACCATCTTCAGGCAGCCCTGTCACCCCTGCTACTCCTGCGCCACCACCTCCTCCCCCTTCTGCACCGCCTGCACCAGCAGCGCCGTCTGCGCCTGTTGCTGCTCCAGCACCAACAGGCAATCGGGGCGCGTTGTTAAGCGCCATTCAGGGTGGCGCTCGGCTGAGAAAGGCTGCCACAAATGACCGAAGCGGCGCTGCCACATCCGGAAGGGTCGTCGGTGACGCTGCTCCACCCGTGCATATAAACACTGCCCAGCCCTCTACAACAACTCTGATGGGGCAGAGTGTCTCCTTTGGCCATGGAAAGAGGGAATCTGTGGATTGGTACAATACACTGGCTGCGGATGTGGACAAGCGGGAGGTAGACCGTCTTTCTGTGACTGTGGAGGAAGAGGAAGAGGAGGCTGATGCCGGTGTCCTCCCTTCCATCCAAGTCTCAGAGCATGCTCCAGACAACGAGTCTGAACTCATGACTGATGTCGACCTCTCCAGGGGTACGTGCTTGTGTCATCCGTACGCGGTGACCAATGCATTGATGTTGGGTCCCTTTTTTAGAGATTCGGGTCAGGTCCTTGTATCCCTATGCAGGACAGCGAAATGAGGATCTAGGTGCGTATGTTTCCGTTGTCATGTGGGTTTTGCCACTCAAGGTTGGAGTACCACTTTGCAGACTTTGATACAAACACGATCATCGTTGCTCATCCATCCAAGTCTGGTGGAGATTGGTGGTACGGTACTACGGTCAAGGATGGTAAAGCTGGCTTCTTCCCTCAGACCTACGTTCAGAAAGTGGAGCAAGGTGCGCCGCCTTGCCTATATGTTTGACAGGTTTTTGCTCACGATGATTGACCAAACAGTCTACGCGACGGCACTGTACGCTTACGAGAGTACGAACGCGGACGAGCTTGCGTTAAACGAAGGCGACACGGTTGTCATCGTGGACCGGTCTGAAACAGATTGGTGGAAAGCTGAACGTGACGGTCTCGTATTCGTCGTGCCTGCCGCATACCTGGAGGCGACCGAGGGTTAGTGGGTTTCCTTTGCCACAAAAGAGATATTCACTCTTGAGTTCCTCTTACCTTTTTCACTTGCTGGGATGGATATAGACTGAAATATATTTCTTTCCTTCTTTTTTCTGCTATCATCCCTGAATGCCATCGTACCCGTTCCATTGCGTTCTGTTGCTTCTTTTTTTTCCTGGACTTGATCCCAAACACGAAAAAAAACCCGTCATGTCTCGCGTTGAAAACATTCTTTCAAATATCAATACGGATTTCGAAAATTCTACGTTCTTGTTCGTTTTTGCGACGTGATTTTGATTGCGACATTGGCGTAGACGCCGGTCTGGACACCCATGGACAATCTCGGTTGGATTTGGAACGGGGCGAGGCGCAAGGGTTCTCGCCTGATGCAGACCCCGAAAGTGATCATCACGAAAGGGTAGCTGATATTTACAGCACCCCTTATACTTCCCCCCAAGACACGCGTCAACCAAGAGTCTTCGAGTTGCATGGGACGTCGTCCATGAACGGAGACGAAGACGAAGACGACGCGTACTACTCGCTGGACGAAGAGGGGGATAGTACGTCCGACTTCGAACTGGAGCATGATCCCGAAGGTGAGCGGGAGACGGCGACACGCGAGATCGAGCGACAACGCGTGCTCGAAGCGGCCGGGTTGGTCGTCAGTTCGCTTGCGGATGGGGAGGACGAAGGGCCGCGTCCGCGTCCGTATGTCACATCCAGTATCGTCGTCGAGGAGCATGACCATGACCATGGTCGCCACGACCCATCCGTGCCTGCGCTGAGTGCCATCACACGCTCAAAGTCGGGCTCGAGTTTGGGTTCGACAGGGGCTTTTTCAGAGTCTCCGGGACGAAAGCGACGTCCGGCGCCTGCAGTCCCTCCACGTGGATTAACGCAAATCTCGACAAAGGGCCTTCCGCCGATTCCAACGCTCGATTTGCCAGATACCGGTCTGTCCCCGGACGTGCTCTTCGGGTGTTTTGATACCACTGCCGCTGTGGGGGAAGGGGAGGAGATGCTTGGAACGGGCCACGTGAAGTCGAGGTCGGATGGGAGTATCGTTCATCCGGACGATGCGTTTGAGCGGTACGAGACGTTCAAGAAGAGGCAAGCGTCCCATGGACATGGACATTCACCACTGTTTCCACATGCACACGCGGTATCAGCATCGACAAGTAGGATGTCGATGTCGTCGTTCGATACCGGGTCGTTGGCGCCGACGTCGCCTCCAAAGTCGCCCGCTGCATCCGTGACGCCGTCACTTCGGGAACGCGAAGGTGGAGGTGTAGAGAGTCGCACGTCTCAGTTCCTCAGTTTTCTCGGACGCCATGCGCGTGCGGGTACGCCAGAAATCGCTGAGCGCGATCGCAAAGTTGTCATCTCTGGACCAATCATACATGCACCGACGCCCTCGCCGGTGTCGGCACCACTCACCAGTAGGGAAGGTGGTCCAATGAGAGCGGACAGTCCGGTGTTTGGATCGTCTTGGGCGAGTCTGGTAGATCGGTCTGCACTGGAAGAGATCCCGAAGGAGGAGCGGAAGCGCCAAGAGGCGATCTTCGAGTTGATCTCTACCGAGTCTGATTATGTGCGAGATGTCCAACTAATCGTCGAGGTGCGTGGCATTTAAACACGTTGGGGATGGGTGAAGGGATGTTGGGGGACTAACGTAGATGATTTTACCCCCTCCTAGCTGTTCTATTCCCGTTTGATAGAGGTGTTGGACGAAAAATCCACCGAGATGATTTTTTCGAACATCGAAGACATATTACTCACGAATACGGTGAGTTCATGATTGCTTCTTCAGTTGGTAATGGTATTCGATCCATGACCTGAATCACTTTTTAAGACGTTCCTTTCCACCCTCGAGGAGCGCCAGCGGGACTGTCGCCTCTATATCGACCGTATTGGTGACTTGTTGGAAAAACATATGCCGAACATGGGCGTATACCTCGTACGCACTACTCATCCTCATTTTGTTTCTGCACCTCCTCTTACTCAAGGTGGTCGACCCCATGATAGAACTACTGTATCAATCAAGCGAACGGTGGAAAGGTCCTCCAGCAAATGCGGGAGAGTAATCCCGCGTTGGCAATGCAGTTGCAGGTGTGTTTATGGATTCGGTTTGTGACACGTGCGTGGAGCTGCAACCATTCCGCTATAGAACCTGCGGGAAGACCCATCAGCACGGAATCTAGATTTGTCGAGCTACTTGCTTGTGCCTAGTATGTACCTCCACCCAAACATAATACTATTGGCTAATGTGTTGCTGCTCACCCGTTTTCGTGACGCATTTTCATAGTGCAACGTCTTACCCGATACCCATTACTCATCCGTCAGATCATGCGTTACACGGATCCGTCCTCGTCACCATCCGGAACTGTTGGCCATCGGGATGCGTCGTCATCCACGTCATGGAGTGATGTTGCCGAAAGACAGTGCATATTCGCCGCACTCCAAATAGCCGAAAAGATTCTCGAAGACGTAAACGAGACCATCCGGGAGCGAGAAGGAAGAGATCGGCTGGGAGAGATCAGTCGCGCGTTGTGGATCGGACAAGGTAGGCTCGATCTGACGGCACCTACGCGACACCTCGGACCACGCAAACTTGTCAAAGAGGGCGTCTTAAGCAAGGCAAAGAGTGGGCGCAAGTTGCGCGCGTTTTTGTGTAGTGATATACTAGTGCTCGTGGACGAGGCTGGAAAGGGGTTGTATCACGTGGTGAGTGTATCTTGCATGATCGATCAGCGGGGAGGGAACCGATCGAAATTTATGTTGGTTTCAGCCTATTCCAGTGAATGAGATCCAGATCAAGCCGTCGAGAAGCGGCAGAGAGGATCCGCTTATTCGGCTTTATCTGGCTTATCCACGTGGGGGAGATACCATTGTATTGCGCGCATCCAACGTCCGGGAAGCGAAAGCGTGGCAAGATGCCATCACGGATGCTGGCAGCAAGGCTCGAGAGGGGATCAGAAATGTGGTACGGGAACCTGGTGAGATGTAACCACGATGGCGGCGTGGCTCGAATGGACATATGGCATATCTTTATTGTCACCTTCGCTTTTTGGCTTTTTGGGGACCATGCTTCGTTTTGTCGTGTGCAGATATTAGCTTGGTCATTTGTTCACAAAAGTATTGGAGAATGTTGCACCTAATGGCATGCGTCGAGCGCACCAATATTGAGACACGGCCGGTTCGTCGACTAACTGGTTCGGTCACTGGACTTGTCTACCTCTATGAATGCTGCCACCTCCTGCTTCCTGCGATCTACTAATCGTATCAATGTATCCATTCCCGTCAAAACACCCTGATCGGGTCCTTCCCCCGGAACGACTCGCGTGTGGGCGAAATCAATGAGGGAGACTGTATACAAGCGGGGCTGTAGGTCCGCAAACGATGCCTCGGAGGATGACTCGGAAGTTTCGCACGGACTGGACTCCATGATGATTTCCCCTTGTTCGTCGACCTCCACCTCGATCTGATCACTTTCGGCTCCCTCATCCTCTTCGCTTTCCACCTCTTCGGAACTGCCAGGTCCTCCGCCACGACCGGAAGCAGCAGTAGCTGTTTCCCAGTCTCCTTCGTAGATGATCAGCACGCTACCACCGACTATCCTCACATGTGCACCTGAGAGAGTTTTTCGGAGATCGGTGAGTGAGCCATGGAGGGATGTAAGAAGGGTAAGAAGGGTATCTGCAGGGAGGCCGATGTTTGAGTTTGATGGGGGCGATGTTCCAAGATCGGGGTTGGTCTGAGAAGACGAGATCAAGCAGGGAAAGAAGTTCTTGATCCCTTCCTGCAGCTGTTCCGGCTTCAAGCTATACCCATACGCCTTCCCATATACGATTGGGTCGGGGGAGTGATTTGAATATACCTATTGGAATTTATTGGAATGGATCTCCGTACAATCTCCAAAGGAAGCACTCACTTGAAAGCCTGTCAACCTGATACCGGTCTGAAGAGTGGTTGTTTCTGCCGCTTTATTTATCATGCGCGCTTTTTTCTCTTCCGACGCATCCTCGTCATAGAGTATGGTGCCGAGCTTCACATCCAGGATGCAGGGCTTGCGATATCCGTACAGTAGGTTCTGGAGAACGAGTGTTTGCGCCGGCATGTTTGAAGGTGGGGTGCCATTATTACTATCGAGGTTGCCGGACGTAGAAGTACCCTCTGACCCTGGAGCAGGAATGATAACAGGCATGATTCCCGCCACGATCTCAGCGGTTAGGTCGGCGAGCTTTCCCTCTAGACTCAACAAACCAAGAAATTCGGGTATCCAGGGTTTGAGTAGATGTAATCCCGTGGAGGCGTCGGTGATATCTCTGACAAACTGGTAAAAGGCAACCTCGCGTGGCAGGGCGGGTTTCAGTAGAAGCGATTCGTCTTCTGTGACATGTACGCCTGCGTGTCCGCCAACTCGCTGCGAAAGCGGCGTCGTAGGTGGAAGCGTATGGGCGCGCTTTGTCTTTGGATGGGCCATCTGAATCCACAGCTGGCAGCGATGCGTGATATCAGAGTTGCCTCGTGACGCGTGACCGCTTCGCCATACACGGAAGTCGCAATTCTAGGAGTAAGGGTAAGCTGTAACTTGAAAAATCGGCTGCCATACTCAAGTACAGCCTTTCTCACTGGCGTCCGAAGCTTTTCGGCGCCGATAACTAAATACTACATCTGTCGATCTGAAAGGGCGCAACATGTAGCGGCGTTCAGGACCGCTAAATACCGACAGACTCGGCCCGAGTCCGGGCGGCTCCTCGGAGGTTTCCAGTCCATCTAGACTATAGCCCGTACGTCAAGAAGCTGTGCAGCCCCTTCGGAACGCGTACTATACTACGAAATCGCGCATTGCCTACCGAGTTACCCAACCTTCACGAAGGGTTGTTTGCAAACGAACCTGGAATTCGGCCAGCGACCTCGCTCGACTCGTATTATCGTCCGTTTATCGTAATGGGTGGCTGACCGAAGACAACCCCACTGACTTCGTCTTTGGATTCGGAAGGCGAATCTGCCCAGGTAAGCCGCAGCGTGTTTTCGTGTGAGTGGTGACTCATACAAAAGACATCGAGTTCGAAGCAGAGTTCACAACTGGGGTTTCGTAATGAGTCTAGACAGTTCACTCCATGTTCTCAAGTTTTTGACCCGATAAATTGTAGTTACCCACTTTTCTTCACTTTTCTTCCCTTGCAACCTCACCCCTCACGCACACATTACTAAGGGAAGTCCTCCGCAATTCTCTTGCTAAATGATGGCGCATTTCGTTGACCGGTTGACACGATCGAGAATTTTCTGCTTGTGCATTAGTTCGTAGGCTCCGCTTTGGTTCGACACGTATTAACCCACATAACCAAATTATAACGTAAGCTGTCGATCGACAGTCAAAGGTAGATATCACAGCAAGTTTTGCCAGTTACTCGGGCCTCGGTCTTTCAAAGCGGCGATTCACCAAGACCGAGCGCCAAGCGAATGCATTCGTCAACTCGCCAGCTACATTCTCCGACTGTGCCACGGCAACTTGAAATCATTCTGGCTGAATCCCCTCAAGGCTCGCGCGAAAATATGAGTACTGTAAACCCGCGCTCTCCACATGTTCGATCTTCTGGTAATACTCTCATCCTCCTACTAGTAGTAGGTGTAAAATGGTTTCGCCTTCTTATTCCCGGATCCGCGAACACGAAGGTGTTGCGTATGAAGAACCGACTGGGAGTTTACTTATCACCTGCCAACTGAACTAGACCCCTTCGGCCACTTGATCATGCATCTCTGCTTAGGAAAACCCTGGTGGATAGCCCGGGCATTGTGCATATGAGGTTTGACTCCTGGGAATACGCTCTGATCAAGAAGGTACGAGGTATCGAGCGAATCGGCGAGCGATGCGCTGGTTGCGGCGCTTCCGGCTGACCACACCATCACTACTGCTTCTCGGAGAGGGGATGCACCCGGAGTCGCCACATGTATTAGTTCCACGGTCGTGCCTGGCAGTGACCATCATGATTCGCCGTCTACATGATTTACGAGCCTGGGGCGGTTGGTGGGATCCCGTCAAGTTACTTACGCGATGAGTTTCGCTATGGACTACCGTGCGCATGTTGAATGATGTCAATATGAGGTAGAACTCGGCATACTTAAGAACATCATTTTTACTTTTTCCGCGAAAGGCTCGAAGTGGGTTGCTAGTCACCAGTAACCAACTTCAATATTTCAGCCCACGTGATCGTCACGTTGCGCGGCGTTTGCTTCCATTTATTGAAGTCATCGCGTGTTGAACTGGCAGGAGCTGTATGTAAGCCTGCCTCGTGTTCCCCAACCCGAACCAGGCGAGCTCCGGGCTCTTGCTCTGTGTTGTTTTCCAACACCGTGTCGTGTCCCAGGAAAAAGGTGGGTCACCATCGTTGTGTCCATCAACGAGTGGATACTTACCTTCGAATGTCCGTACTTTGGTGATGCTGCCCATACCGGACTCACAGGGCTGAGATTTCTCTTCTCTTCCTTGCTGAACCGCACGCAACGAGCTGCGCAGGACGTTTCCTCGTTCAATCTCATTCGTCCTGATAATCGCAACGTTTTGTGCGCGAAGCCCGGCTTCCCATTGTCATTTGCACGCATCATTTGATCGCCAGCAATTCGCGGATCGTTTTATTGTGCAACGACTCAGACCCGGTAAAATGTTGGCCACTCACTCCCTTTCGGCATCGTTTCACTCGTCACCTCCTCCCATTGCAAAATCTTGCGTACTTTCGAGCTCCCGCCCAGCCCTCGCGGATTCGACCAACGTCTACGGACGCTCAGATGTGTGCGGTGCTGGCTGCCCAAAAAGCTTTGTCTACCCGACCTCCTCCGTTCGGACAGGTTGCAGCTGGAGCGATATCGGATCTTCCAATGGATCCATCTCAACCCCATTACATTCTCGCCACCATCATTTGTCCTCCACGCCCTCTCCGTTCCCGGTGACCTACAAAGCCCCGCCTACTGTCTCTATCTCACTTTCTGCGGCCTGCTCACAAAGCATCCCAAAAGAACGGTTTTGTGGCTCGGGGGTGCAGGCCTTAGAGCCGGACCTTCCGGATGTGCGAAGCGTTGTTCCTTTCCCAAGTACGCCATTGGATGGCGACATGGACGTGGAAATGCTCGATGGAACCTGCGTTCCTTGTCCCGATGGTCACGTGCCGTCTGCTAGCCAAGCTCCTCGCAAACGTCGCTCCGCATACTCCTCCGTTTCTTATTCGCAAGGTAGCCTTGGAAAGGACACGAAACCAAAACGCCCGAGGAAAAGCAAGCGGCAAGTAGCAGAACTGTGTTGGTTGGGTGTCGTCCATCGGAGCATCTTGCGCAGCATCGAGACTCGCCAGTCTGCTGGGGAGCTAGACTCCTCCGACAGGTTACTGTCTGGACGACGCGACTTTGACGCTATGGATCGTGTGTTGGTCGATAAGCTACAGAAGAGATTGGCTGAGAATGGTTGTGTTGAGGGGCGGCTGCCAAGTCCCTTGCCACGAATATCATTGCCGAGTATATCGGTACCATCTCTGAACCTTTTAACGCCGAGCAGGAAGACTCTGCCAATGGATTCAACTCCGCTTACATCCTCATCAGAGTCGGCCCCAAAGGAGAATACTCCCGACAGGGTAGTCACCGCTTCGCCAGCATCCGAGGCACTCCCTCGCGCTTCATTGTCGATCATTTCCTATTCCCCTATCACATCCTCTACGTCTACGTCTCACAGACGCCACGTTCGTTTCGAAACCGCACAACGTCCACGTCCACCTCATTCTCATCCGAACCTTCCTCGACGCTCACCCTCCCCACCAGCACGACCAGGGACGGTCCCTACTAATGCACAAACGCTCACGTTGACGATGCCGCAGCTCGTTGCATCTCTCACACTTGCTTATCACGAAAGGAGTAGGTTGCGATTGCGGGGTCGGACCTGTAGGCCTACGGACTGCGGGAAGAATGCTGGCCGTTCCCTGCCCTGCCAGGTTCAAGTTCTACAGCGCGGCGATGGTGATGCAATCCAGGACAAGGATGGAATGCACTCGTTATCCACACTACGTGCGAGACTGTCGAGCGCCCCAGAGAGGAAGTCGCCGCTGTCTCGGGTCGCGTATGCACAGGGCTGAGCTTCCGCATCCGAATGGAGTCCTGGGACTTATTTGGATTTCAAGTGCGATCTAGGTTCTTAAAATGGTTTTACGCACGCTGACGATACTCCTTCACTTTAATCGTTCTTCACTTGTTGACAAGCACACTATCGTGTAGTAGATTGATTCTACTGTTCATACTTTCTACCTCTCGCACATCACGTCGCACACTGACTTAGCCACGACTTTATGATACTGTGTATCGATAAGTCTCACATCCCATCCATTCACCTCATCACAACGAGAGGCGTTGAGATGAAGGCTTTCGCTCGGTATGAGATTCAGCACTCGAAAGCCCGACCATCCCTACCGAACTGGACTCACCAGGAACTGGGTTTGGTTACCAGTGGCCGTATCACCAGTAGTACATACTGGGTCATGCGCCCACCAACAGTGATTGATTGATTGATTCAGAGGCCTTCTGAGCCCTTCTCGGCCCCCGTGCCTGGGCCCTGGGCCCATCACAAAATGGCTGTATGTGTGCCTCTCGCATAGTGTGCTTGGGTGCAGTTATAAGTAAATTATGGTCATTGGAGTGTAGATCATTGTCCGGCCGTCCCTCAAGCCTTCACTGCCCCCAAGTGCCTTGTCAGGGAGTCACGTCAGGTTCCATGATCGTGTCTAAACTTCCAAATACGGAAACAAATTTACTCACGCGCTCATTGCCACCATCAGCTTGATCAAGTCACAGCTTTAGTTCCGCGTTGGTGATGCACAGGAATTTCAACACAAACTCCACAAGACCTGAAAAATGAATGCAGTTCACTGCCCCAGGGTACAAGGAATTGCCACATTTCTTCAGGCGCTGTAACATATTTTTAGTGATTGGCATGCCAGTTAATCCCCATCAGGTTTCAACGAGCGTTCGCAGGTACGTGGTCAAATATACCGGGCGGCTGACATCCATCACGATAGGTCCCGTTAATTCAAAGTCTGATCACCGTTGCTACATGAAGCATCGCTTGATTGATGGGCCAACGCACAGGTACGAAAGTTGGTATCTCGTTCGCGATAGGATCTCATCAGCTATTGATACTTAAAAGCGCCATACTCCGAAGCCCCGACAACTCCACTACCCTCTCGTCTAACCATCCACTTCAAAAACGTTGACCTTTACCCACTGTTTAATTTATCCTCACCGTCGACGAGCACTATTCACTGAGTCATCGAAAATTCAACAATGTCCGCTGAAGTCCCAGTCGCCATCATTGGCATTGGTTGTAAATTCCCTGGAGGATCCGATAACAAAGACCTGTACTATGAGTTTCTAAGAAATAAGGTACTTTTTACCTATTGGCTCTGCTTGTTGAACATTTTCTGGAATACGATTACAGGGCGATGGAATGATCGCACCTCCACCTGAAAGGTGGATTCACGAAGAGTGGTATGGTACGTCGTTGGTCTCGTTGGTCTGCCTCCGCTGTTTGGTGACACTTGGCCAGGTGGCAAGGAGGAACCTGGAAAATACCACACTACCAAATTTGGCTTTATCAATGGCATTGACCAATTCGATCCCCTCGAGTTTGGTATCTCCGCAAAGGAAGCGGCAAACTTTGATCCCGCGATAAGACTCACATTGGAAGCTGCGCAGGCGGTATGGCCTCTGTTTTCTCTTTTCCGTCACAGCTACTGATCAGGTCTTCGTCTTCAAGGCGCTACAAGATTCGGGAATTGATTACAGAGGTTCCAATACGGGCGTTTTCTTCGGTAACTTGTTGACTACCGTCGATGAACTTGACGATGAGCGATATGAGATCGACAACTACAATGGTGTCGGGCGCTGTGTTTCTATTCGAGCCAACCGCATTTCTTTCACCTTTGACTTGCGCGGCCCTTCATTGACGGTAGACACTGGTATGTCTCCCCATTTCCGTCACGGTCCCGAATATATTTGTTTACCCATTATCGTTCCTTTTAAACAGCTTGCTCGGCATCGGCAACTGCGATGCACCTCGCATTATGCTCAATTAAACTTGGAGAGGTTGACCAAGCATTGGTTGTGGGTAAGTGAAGTCTTGGGATACTTGTATCGCAGTAAGGTGTTGACATGACGTAAGGTGCAAATACCATCATCAACCCTGAGCATAGTGTTTCATTCTCCAAGCTTGGTGTTTTGTCACCCACTGGCTCTTCTAAATCCTTCGATGCGTCAGCCGATGGATATGCGCGTGCAGAGGGTGTAGCGGCTGTCCTTATCAAGCGGCTTGATCGCGCTCTCGCAGATGGGGATTCAATATATTCCGTTATCAAAGGCAGCTCCATCAACGCTAACGGCAAGGGCAAGAGTTTGACCATGCCCGAAGGAGATATGCAGGCAGAAACGATCAAGGAGGCCTATCGGGTCGCCAAGAGGGATCCATCGGAGGCATTCTATGTAGAACTACATGCTACTGGTGAGCGTTGGATGACCGACTCGGTGATGTGCATGGTATTGATTCCGATCATAGGAACCAAGGTTGGTGACCCTATTGAAACTAACGCTGCAGGTAAAGTATTCGCGAAAGGCCGTAATGTACAGAAGCCCCTCAGGTAAGATATAGTCGAGACGAGTTCTCGTCGTGCCACTAACAGTGGCTTTCCAGGGTCGGAAGTGTCAAGGCAAACATCGGTCACGCCGAAGGATGCAGTTTCTTGGCAAGTTTGGTGAAAGTATCCCTGATGTTGCACCACAAGGAGATCATTCCAAACATCCGGTTCACTAAGGCTAATGCTAAGATCGATTTCTCTGCTCTGAGGATGCAGGTGCAAACTGAGGTTTGTATTTTGCTTGTTATTGCGCAAGTTTTGTCCGCTGATAAAGTAGGACCTTCAATAGCTGGAGGGCATTACTGCAGGGATGGCTGCCTCGGATGGAGCATGGGTGACATCCATCTCGTCGTATGGTGTCGGTGGATCCAATGCACACATCGTGTTGGAGAGTGCGGAGACGGTTGCCGACCTCTCAAAGTCTGTCGCTGCACCAGCTGGTCAGAAGAAACCATTGTATCTCTTTTCCATTGGCTCTCTTACGGAACCTACCCTTGGGCGCTGGAAAGATTCTCTTGTCAGCGCCTACGATGGGCAAACCGACGATCGCGTGCTCCGCTCCGTCGCTCGTGAGCTTGGGCGGCAAACACGTGCTTACCCCACCCGCGCCTTCGCCATTGGATCATCACTCGATGCGTCTTTCAAGTTCTCGAAGCCTGTATTGCGAAATTCTAACGCAAGCCCAAAGCTTTGTTTGGTGTTTGCCGGTCAGGGACCTCAACACATCTTCATGGGTCGCCAACTCGCCGAGAGCTACCCTGCGTTCCTCTCCGCTATCCAAGAGAACGATCGCATCCTGGTCGAGAAGTATGGTCAGGATTCGATGCTCGAGCGCACTGGCCTGTTCGTTCCAGGAGTCGAATGCAGACTGCCTGCGAACGGGGTATGGCCTGTCCAGGAGGTCGTGTTGTCCTTGGTGTTCGTTCAGGTCGCGTTGGTGGACCTTCTGAGGAGCTTGGGTATCAATTACGATTTCGTCGTTGGTCACAGGTAGGCACATTCTTCGTCTTCCCTGCCATCGCTGACCATGCTTCAGTATCGGTGAGATTGCTATGGGTTACGCCTCCGGGCACTATGATCGCGAGATGGCAGTTGGTATCGCAGTCGCCCGTGCAGTCGCCATGACTCATGCAGACGGTAATGGCGCCATGGTTGCTCTCGGTGTCGGTGTACAAAAAGCCAAGACGATGATCCGCAAGGTCCTTTCACGCGCCAAGGCAACTTCTGGATTGTGGATCGCTGGTATCAACTCTCCTCAGGCCGTCACTGTGGCCGGTACCCATGAACTTATCGACGCTATGGTCGAACTTGCAAACGATCCCGACGCCAAGGTGTTCGCCGCTAAGCTTCGTGTCACATGCGCCTTCCATACCCCTCTCATGGAGCCACAAGAACAATTGTTCAAGGAACGGGTCGCGGAGACACCTCTGAGCCAGGGAACCAAAACATCTTTCGCCCGCGTTATGTCTACCACGGACGGAAAATGGCTTGACAGAGACCTCGACATCAACTACTGCTGGGATAACATTCGTCGCCCCGTCCTTTTTGGAACTGCCATCAACAAGATTATCTCCGACGAAGGTCCCGACGGGGTCCGATTCCTGGAGATTGCGCCACACCCAGTCTTGAAGGCGTACCTCGAGCAGTGTGGGGGCGAACCTATCAGCTTGATTCGTCGTCCGAACCCCAAGGTTCCTGCCCAAAACACTGGCGAGCATTATCAATTTTTGGAGGGTATTGGAAATCTTCTCAGCACAGGTTTCAAAAACGTGGACTTTGACAAGCTATGCGCTTCTCCTGACGGTACTGCTGACTTCGTGAAAGCGAAGCTTCCCGACTATGCGTACAATAAGTCACTTTGCTGGCTGGAATCTGGGTTTCAGCGATCCCAGAGGCTCAGAGAGCGTCCTCGTCCTATTGCTTCGCGCCACTTCCGTGTTAACGCTGATAGTCACCCCGATTTGACCGGCCACATTGTGTTCGATGCAGTCCTCTTTCCTGCTTCCGGGTGCGTTAGACCATTTCTTTTGTGGATTGACACTCAATATTCTGGTGTAGTTATGTCGAAAGTATCTTGGAGAATGGCGCAATGGTCGTCAACAACATTGCGATCCACAAACCGCTCGTTCTCAATGGCGCCGGTTCGCACCCAGGGCACGCTGGCTGCGTAATCAAGGGCGATAAGTGGGAGTTCAGGGCGGCCACCACCCCTAATTACGACAACGGCGAGATCATACTGGATTCCGTTTACGCCAGTGGTTCCTTCTCTCGAGTCAACCCTGCTTACGACGAGAAGGCACCCCGTACTTTCGACTTCCAGGCCAAGCTTGCTCAATCCCAGGGCTCCGTCAATGGGGACGAGTTTTACGAGGCCATTCCTTCAGCGTATCGTTACCAGGCCCACTTCAGAAACTACCTCAAGATTGTACACGAGATCAACGATGAAACCAGCTGGGGCGGTAAGGCGTACCTGACATACCTCGAGGTCCCAGAAGGCACCCCAGATGTTTTCGGTAAAGGCTACGCCATTCACCCAGGTATCCTGGACAGTATCACGCAGTGCGGTCTTGCGATGTTCATCAATATGGAGACCAAGCAATTCGACTTCAACGGCGTTTTCCTTCCAGTCAAGATCGATGCCCTTCGTCGCTGGGATTCCCGTGATGCGCCGGATCTTGATTCTGAGATCAAGAAGGGTATCTGGACGTACTTCACTGGTACGACCTGGGCACCTGGTGGTCCTTTCAAGTCGAACTACATCATCGCCAACTCGGAGGGTAAAGTCCTCTTCACCATCGAGGGCTTCGAGATTGCCCGTGCCCCCGACGCTGAGCCAGTTCCCATCACGGATAACACCCGCGAAGAGCGTCTGACTACTGTCTGGCAACCCAAGTCGTTCCCTTCGTCTCTCAGGTCGTTCCCACCACAAGCATCTCTTCGTTCCGTTTTCGACTCCCTTGCACGTGATGCAGCCTCTGCAGGGCGCAGGGCCATCCGCGTTGCTGATGTAGCGAAGACTTCGGATATTGCTCTCGAACTTGATGTGGCTCTTGAGGCTCTTGTCAACGAATCTGGTGTTGTTGTCGAATACTTCTGTGTCTCTGGCACTCCGTCAGATGCGGACGCGAAGACTGTTACCCTCCACTACCCCCACGCTAGGTCGTTAGTTCTTGAATCTTGGACCCTTGGCGAGGACGCTGCGAACACCCCGCTTGCTAGGTTAGCAAATTCATTCCAGATTCACTCTTGGTGTTCAAGCATCACTTTTAGTTTCGATGTGGTAGTACACCATGTTGATCTCGCTGCAGTTCAAGTCGACATATCCTCAATCACGAACGTCGTTGGAATCAACGGTGTCGTTCTCCTCTCTGTGACGGGTCAGTTCGCTCTGTATCTTGCTTGGTCGACCGGCTCCTGATTACGCAATTCAGATTCTGGTGTGGAAGTCGAGGACACCAGCGTCGAACCTCTCACGCTGGCTGCGTTGGCGAGGAAGTTCTCCGCTATCGCTGGATCTGTCGTCCAGGTTGCAGACTTCGTTGACGGGAAGGCACTCTTGTATGCCAAGATTACAAAGCCCACCCTCTGCGTTCCCGCTGGTCCATTCAAGACCGTCATTGTCCAACCTTTTGCACATAGCCAGGAAGGAGATCTCATTGAGATCGCGAAGAACATCTCTTCAGAAGCTGAGCTGTGGATCACCGGAAACGACGATGCTGCTGGTATCGGGGCTCTCGGCATCGCATCATGTATTATTGCAGAATCGCCCGAGTATCAAGTTTTCTCCCTGCTCTTCGAAGACCACTCCCTCGACGAAGCTGCGCGCGAGAAGATCGTGCACGACCTTCGCAAGAACTCGCTTCTTCTCGAGCAGCACATGAAGATCAGTAAGAACGGCGAGGTCTTCGTTCGTCGACTCGTCCATGGTGGTGCGGATGTTAAACCAGTGTCTATTCCTGCTGCTGGCTTGACGGGCGGATCCGGCTCCTTGGCCGCTTACTTCCCGCCTACCCTCAAAGCTTCAGATGTGGAGATCCAGGTCAAGGCGCTAGGCATCGAGTCTGGAGCATCTTCGAAGTCTGCCTTAACGTTCGTTGGATTGGTCAAATCTCGTGGAGTTTCGGTTGCACGTGTGGAGATCGGCGCCGAGGTATGCTTTCTTTACTACGTTTTTAATCTGCTCTGACCCTTGGATGCTTAGGTCGTAGGAATCACTTGTCAGACTCCTGCAGATACCATCGTCGTGCCTGAGGCAACAGTTGTTGTGTTGCCCAAAGGAATCAGCGCAACGGATGCAGCAGCTCTGACTGTCACGTTCCTTTCAGCATGGATTGGTCTCGTTTCCCGTGCTTCCATCTCGGCCTCTTCGACGGTTATTGTCCACGATGGCACCTCAGGTAAACTGGAAGCATTATTCAATTTGACCTTGGCTTACCTCTCGATTTGCAGCTGCTGGCTCGGCCGCAGTCCAGGTTGCCAGACGGTTCAACGCAAAGGTGTTTGTCAGTGTCGGAAGCAAGCAAGAAGCTGAAGAACTTTCGAGAGGTCTCGGCATCCCAATCTCCAACATCGTCCTTATTGGTGACATCTCACTCGCCACCGCAGAGTGGATTAGGTCTGGCGCCATATCTCAATTCGACGTCATATTCAATGCCAGCGGAAAAAAGGTGTATGCTCGTGGGTCAGAGCATCTCTCGCCGTTCGGATCTTATGTCCACATTCGATCCGACGAAGTCCCCGAAATTCCTCCTGGTGCTGCATCTTCATATGTCCTGGACATCAACCGTTTCGCTGCTGCGTCTCCGGCTTTCCTCGCTCCCGCAATCTCAGCCGTTCTCTCAAGCCATGCTTCGGCACCCTTCGTCATTTGCTCTCGCACTGTCTCTATGTCTGCGTACAAGGGATCCGCTTCCAATGACGTCGACTCCCTGGTCATTGTTCCCGAAGCTAACCGCACTGTCAGGGTCGACCCTGCCGGTCAACTCTTCGATCCTCGCAAGTCCTACATCCTCGTCGGTGGTTGCAGTGAACTTGGTGTACGCATTACTGAGTGGATGGTACATCATGGTGCCCGTCATATCTTCCTGACCAGTCGGCGCGGACCGAGAGGTCTTACCAAGACCGATAACATGTACATCCGAAGCATGCGCAACGCAGGGGTGCAAGTCGAGGTGATCGCTGCCGATGCAATCGACAAGGTGAAAACCGCTGCTGTCGTCGCACAGGCTAAGGAAGCTGGACCAATCGGAGGCATCTTTGTCATGACTGTCGTCCTTCGCGATGGCAAGTTCACCAACCTGACGCAACAATCATTCGACGATGTTTACCAATCCAAGGTCGCGGTTCTCGACACTCTTCTCAGCTGCATTGATCCTGCGGCGATCGACTTCATACTGTTGTTCTCAACGATTGGATCCGTATTCGGCAATGCGGGTCAAGCTGCGTACTGTGCTTCACAATTGTAAGCACCTTCAAGTTCGTTTTTGCTGAATGCTAACTGGATGAACAGGTACTTGGATCGTATCGCGGACGTGATTCCTAACACTATCTCCATGTCATTCCCACCCATCACCGATTCGGGTATCTTCAAGCGTCTCGTACTCGCGACAAGGGGCAAAGCCAACACAGCTCAACTCACGAAGACTGGTATGACGACGACACAAGTTTGTAACTTCATCGGGGATTCGCTTGTTCGCAAGATCGCCCACTACGTGCCAATGCTCGCCATCGGCGACGTTCCTGAGACCTTCCCCACTTGCGAGCCCTTGTTGTATGGACACCTGTTGCCCAAGCAATACCTCTCTGCTTCCGGTGCTGGAGGCAATGAAGGTAGCGGTGCTGAATCTCCTGCTTCACTCCTTGCTACATTGTTGGGCATGGATGTCGGGCAAATCAGCGACAACGCACTGATCACTAGCTTTGGTCTGGATTCCCTCGGAGGTAAGCTTAGTGATTTGCCCCCAGAATGTTGCTCACATGGCCCTCGTAGCAACTCGGTACAGTAACCAACTCAAGTCACGCCTTGGCATTCAAGTTAGCCAGATCGAACTCCTTGGTTCCATGACGATCAGCACTTTGAACGAGATGCTTGCCAAGGCTGGTGCAAGCACGGGCGGCGGCGAAGGCTTGGCGGCAGATGATGGTGCAACAAAATATGGACATGCTCTCGTCCCTATCCTCAACGACCGTCTTGCCTACGACGAACCCTACACGTCAGATGCATCCCCTCACCAGTACCGTATTTGGTTAGCTCAGGTATGAGCATTCTAACCAAGACTCTTACGTGATCTTCACTAAATATCTCACTCTAGCGCGAGCACGACAATGCTCGCAAACGTTCTGTCAGCAAGATCGATGCCAACATGTCCCGCTACGGAGCCACTCAGTGGGATACTCACGAGGGCTACTTTGTCACCATCTCCACGGAGACTTCTCTTGATGCAGAACGTATGACAGAGGCTATAGGGGAGGTTGTCCAGCGCCACGGTGCCCTGCGTACTGCGTTTACATGGAACGAAGAGCTAGGAAAACTCGAGCAGACCGTTTACCCGGATATCGACTTCAAGGCAACCCTCGTTGACCTTTCCGGAGAACCCGATTCCACAGCCAAGGCTTACGAAATGAGTCTTGCATTCAATAACGAGCCTAATTTCAAACTCGATCGTCTCCCCCTGATCATCGCTACCTTGTTCGACCTTGGCGACAACTTATGGGCTTTCAACATTGTCGTTCACCACATCATTATCGACGAAGCTTCCCTCGGTGTTTTCTTCTACGAAATGTTCAAGCTCTACTTGGAGGGCCCCGGAAGCTTACCCGAAGTTGCCATTCACTACTCCGATTTCAGCGATTGGCTTCTGAAGACGTCGGAGCGCAGAGACGAGCTTCGCGAGCAGCATCTGCAGTTCTGGTCAGAGAGACTCGACGACACACAGCCTCTTCACCTCACTCTCGCAACGCCCTCTGATCGTGAACTCGCACCGGTCACGCAGATTGAGTCGAGGATTGGTGTTGGCCCGCTTGAACAATACTTGAAGTTGATCACTTCAGTTGCTGCCACGCCATTCGCAGGGTTCTTCGCAGTCTACAATGTCCTCCTTCACAAATACTCTGGTCAATCGACGTTTGTAATCGGAACTGCGGTCACCCAGCGTAACCTACCGATGCTGTCCAACGTTATCGGTTTCTTTGCCAACATGCTGCCTATCAAGAGTGTCATCGACGAAACTCAGACGTTCACAGAGTACCTGAAGGACTTCAAGACCTCACTCATTTCGTGCTTGGCACATGACGAAGTGACGTACGAGGACCTTGTTGGTCTCGGCAAATCCTCCAGTGGTCGTGGATACTTCAAGCACCTGTTCGCGCCCGGAGGAATGAATTCGGAAATCATCTCTCAGCTCGACTTCAACCACATTGCCGCTAAATCCACCGTCTCGCTTCCGAATGGGGAGGAACAATACGAGTTCTTGCTCACCGTGCATCCAAGCAGCGGGCAGACCATTCTTCGTTTCGATAACCACCTCTTCACGGAAGACGCAGCCCGTCAATTCTTGGACGCTTATATTTCTCTCGTGGAAACCCTTGGAAAGAACCCCGAAAGCAAGATCCATGACATTTCCGTCGTCAGTGAACCGGAGCACGACCGGCTCATTAAGGAGCTTTCTTCAACTACCGAAGTGGTTGTAAAGGAGACTTGCCTCCATCGCTTGGTCGAAGAACAGGCCCAGAGAACGCCACGCTTCACAGCTCTCGAGTTCGAAGCCGAGTCCCTGACGTACAAGGAACTTAACAGCATGGCCAACCGTGTCGCAAAGTCTTTGATCCAGCAGGGAGTACGTGTAGGCGATGTCGTTTCCCTCTGCTTCGACCGTGGTATCAGTCAGATTGTTGGTGTTTTGGCGGTTCTCAAGGCTGGAGGTGCCTTCGTGCCATTAGATCCGGATGACCCGACCCTCCGAAAGGAGCTCATGATCGCGGAATGTGGTGCCAAAGTCTTGCTGACCACGTCCAACCATTCTCGTGATTTCCAAAAGAGCCTGGCGTCCAAAGTTTTGGTGTGTAATCCATTCGTACTTTGATGGCCCTCACTGAAAGCCGATACAGATCGCGTATATCGACGACCCGAGCTATCAAAAGCGACTGAGCAGATTCGGCCCGGAGGACTTCGAGCTTGAAGGGCTTTCACCGTCGAGCCTTGCGTACATTATGTATGTTTATTCGCTTATTTCTTGTTCCATCCGTCTAATCCCTTGAAGGTTCACGAGTGGTAGTACTGGCAAGCCCAAGGGTGTGATGATCGAGCACCGATCGATCGCTAATCTCGTGCATAACTCGACCGTCTATGGCTTCACGCAAGGTGTTCGCGTTATGTCTTCACTGGCTTATACCTTCGATCCCTTCATCGTCGACGTGTTTGGAACCCTCGCGCACGGTGCAACTCTGGTTACAGGAAGGAAGGAACTCGTACTAGGCGACATCCCCAAGGCCCTTCGCACCCTCCGCATCAGTGTCTTGCATGTGACTCCCTCTATTCTCGCTGTCGTTCCAGTCGATGAGTACCCTTGCCTTGAGACCGTCGTCGTAGCAGGCGAGGCACTTGGGAAGAAACTCGTCGAAGATTGGTCGGGACTTGTCACCTTGCGCAACATGTATGGTCCCACAGAGGCTTCCGTCGACTGTGTCTCTTGCCACGTCAACTCCTCGAATCTCACCGGTGTCATCGGACGTCCCCTACCGAACTGCCGCATCTACATCCTGGACAAGCAGCTTCGTCCTACCCCGGTTGGTGTGGAGGGAGAACTTTACATTGGTGGAATCCAGCTCGCCCGCGGCTATCTAAACCAACCCGAGCTCACTGCAAACGTCTTCATCCCCAATCCCTTCGTTCCAGGCGAGCGGCTTTACAAGTCCGGAGACATCGCGCTGTACCGCACGGATGGAAACATCGAGTACTGTGGACGTGCCGATAGGCAAATCAAGCTTCGCGGCCAACGCATTGAACTCGGGGAGATTGAAGACACTATCGCCAAGTACTCTGGTGTTCAACGTGGAGCAGTCGTCATTCGCACGGTGCAAGATACCCCGGCGATTGTCGCTTTCGTGGAGTTTAAGGCTGACGCCCAGAGTCAATTGGAAGACCACAAAGAAGCATTGAAAGTCTTTGTTTCAGAGCGTCTCCCCCGTTTCATGTACCCATCTCTCATCGCCGCCCTCCCTCAAATCCCCGCCTCGCGTAGCGGAAAGATCGATCGGAACGCACTGAAGCAAATGGACCTCGCAGAATTCACTCCAGACCTTAATGCTGACATGGGATCCCCTATGGGCGACGTGGAGATTGAGCTCATGACCATCTTCAGCAAGACGTTGAAAGTCCAGAACGGCACTTTTGGTGTTGCACACGATCTGTTTGCTGTTGGGTTGAACTCGTTGATGGCAGTCCAAGCCGCCGGTGTCATCTCCAAGACTTTCAGCGTGCACATTGGTTTGAACCACATTTACTTGAGGTGAGTCATCATGACATTATCGAGTTATCGTCTTCCTAAATACTCGCTAGGCCCACTATTCGGGAGCTCGGTAACCTGGTCGTTGACGCTATGGGACAAGACGCGAGAGCAATTATGGAAGCCGAGGACGCCGATGCCGACTACCTCATTGAATTCCTACCTATCAAGAAGAAGGGTATTCAGCCTCGAGTCTTCATCGTGCACGACATCACGGGAATGGCAACGCCTTTCATGCGCATTGGGGCATACATGCCAAACGAGATGTACGCCATCGGTGACAAGCACTTTGGTTCACCTACTGGTTTCTCGGCGATCGAATCCATGGCTGATCACTATATCACTCTCATCAAGACTGTTCAGCCCCAGGGTCCCTACATCGTCGCGGGTTACTCCTTCGGTGGACAGGTGGCAATTTGCATAGCGGACAAGCTTACCCGGGCTGGAGAAATCGTGCAGCACCTCATTCTTTTGGATCCCATCTACATTCCCACCACCGAGCGTCAGAGTCTGAAATCCACGGACTGGACGCAGCGCTCGATTGATCGTATCTCGTCCAACTTCCCAGACATTGGAGAGAAGTGGAAGAACAAGCTGCGCACGGAGATCCGGAAGAATCTGGATTCGATGTTCGACTTTGAACCACCACACTACGAGGGTCGCGCCACGCTTATCGTTCCCAAGGATCGTTCATGGTACCGCAGTGGCAATGCTAGCGACTTTGACACCGGCACTGACGACCACAATGGCTGGGATTACCGCATCAAAAACCTGGACATGAAGATCTCTGCGGGTTCCCACGACACGATGTTTGCGCCTGCTCATGTGAAAGTACTCGCTGGCGTGCTGAAGGAGGTTCTTGGCATCGTGAGTTGTTTTCTTTTGCAATTTGCATCGGTCATCTGACCTCTTTTTCCTCAAACAACAGTCCGAGCCTGCAAAACCAACTGTAGGCAGAGGCAAATCAACTGCTGCGTAAATTTGTAACTTTTGTTGTACGATACACAATCTCGTCCTCATTTCTCACTTATCTGTTTTTCTTCCTCTCTATATCCGTTCATGCGGGTTTCATTGACATCGAAGGGACAAGATGGCGTACTGCATGCATGTAATGAATGATTAATACAAAGAATACGATCACTTTTCTGTGATATGTTCCTGAGGCTGAGTCTGATACCACTTTTCCTGACAAGAAACGCGTTCAAAGCACTTGAAGAAATCACCCAGTTCTGCACTTTTTGTAATGTCTGTGGACCAGTGTGTTCGTGTTGGCGTAATACCATTAACACTTCCTGCCTGTTGGCCTGAGAGTTAGTCTCACTTCAGTGTTAACGCCCAGAATAGTGGGTTGGCTTCAACACACCGGGGGTGGGCGGGGGGCGAGGGAACAAGACGAACAGCGCAGGAAATGAGAAACAAGCTCCAGGCCTCAGGCTCGAAGAGAGGATTGACACGGGCATCGTGGAGGTGAGCCCAGGACAGGATGTTTCGTATGTCGGATCATCGCACATTTTTGGACCACGAACATGACGCATCGATGCTATACTCCCCACTCAGTTATTTACAACATTCCGTCTCAAGTCTTTTCTCTTGTAATGTTTGATGTGAAATATAATACAAGTTTCATACTAGCACTCGTGCTTCATACATTCATTTCTGCTGGTATGTAGGATCTAGATCTCAGTTGATGATAAGTGATCGATGAGGATGTCACAGCTCACCACTGGAGATAACACCCCTATCCACGAGCTCTTCTGGTCGCGGTCTCTGTTTAATCGCATGGGACAGATTATCCTGCGATGGATATTAACGATATCTTAGGCATGCAAGTCAACGCTCCACACCTCGAGCTGCGACCTTTGCAGTTTGTCTCTGGCTGCTTGAAGCGCAGGTGCGACGCTGTCATCTGCGAGTTCGTTCTCGATGAGGTTCTTGAGTCTGGATGGAAGACATATGTCGCACCTTTGAGGATATTACGATCCATTAACTCTTCCTTCTCCGGTCGGTTACTGAGACGTCTCTCCAGAGCTTGCACGGTCGCCTGATCTAAGGTAGATCGGCGGCGTGCATGAGGTGTCTCACTGGTACTCATCGATGGTTGACTATGACGGGTGCGGACAAGGAGATCGCGATACTTGGTGATCAGATCTTGCTAGTATGAGGCTCACAAGCAGTCGATTATGATATGAATGGTTAACGAAAGTGAACTTTCATGTCACGTGAGTCTGAATCGCGGTGCCAGCAGTGAGTGGAACCATTGCCCACTGAACTCGACTCCACGACGAGCTAGTACAGTGCATGAATGTCTCGACAGGAACTAGCCCAATAAAAACACTGACTGCACCATCAACTTGGCCAACAGACCAGGTGAGCTGATCCGTTGCTCCGGAGCTCAGTGCATGAACATTTCGACGGCAGAAACTGACTAGTTTGACAACTTTGACGACGCATCTTCGAGCATGTCTGCTGCACTCAATGCACGTGCCGACTCGTCCTCGCAATCTGCAATGACACTCCCCGATCTCTCCCTGGGTTCGTTTGTATCAGGCATCTCTACACCAGGTAGAAACCACAGGGTCCCTTCCGTATCATCCCAAACGACCGCACTCTCCTCAGCGCCGCTGTCCACACCTTCGCCACCAGAACATGTCCCCGCCAGTGCACGGAAGCGGGTGGACGAGCCCGGATCTGCTCTCAGGCGACTAGCCATGTCTAGTCTCGAGGATGGGGACGAGGCTGCAGAGGGCGGGGACTTTTTGGATACCCCTGGTCATAAATGGGGTGATGGTCCAGAAACGCCTGTCGCAAACCGTAAACGTACTCGAGCGACCCCAGGTGGCAACAAAGGCGTTACCCTCACGCTTCGTGATCAAGAAAAGGTGATTTTCCTCATCGGTCGCTGTTGCGCACGTAGTAACCCCATGGCGCTCATCTAGCACATCGACAACCTCAAGAAGGAAAACTTCAACATCAAACTGCGCGTGCACTTTCTAGAAGAACGCTTGGCTCAACTCGCTCCTGATCAAGTCGATGCGGCCCTTAAACAAAATGTGTCCCTCAAAGTCGAGGTACAGCAACGTGGTCTAGAACTCAAGAAACTCAAACGACTCGTTCTCGAACTCGAACGCGAGTTGGAGCGTTCACAAAAGGAGCGCGGTGTTGCAAGTTCGCGGGATAGGGAACGTGATCTCGAGGCGAAGCTGCAGGAACGCGAACACGAGATTCGGGAACTACGGCGAGGGCGTGTGTCTGCTGCTGATGAAGACGCTCTACGACGGACCGAACTCAGAAACGAAGAACTCGAGGAAGAATTGGATAACGTCCGAGGGTTACTTGAGGACAACGTTGAAGAGATCGAACGTCTCCGTGAAGTCGTGGAGAGACGTGGTGATGACACTGTTGATGGGCGAGACAACAAGCGTGAGAGGTGGCAGCGGAAGCTCGAGGAACTTGAGGAAGAGAATGACGCCCTGCGCGCTCGGATAGAGGACCAAAACGAACTTCTTCTGCGGAAGGAAGACGAGAAGGAAGAACTTGCGGACGAGATTGCACAGCTTGGTTTGGAGGTCGATGACATTCAGCGAAGAAGAGAGGCAGAGTCTATCGAGCGCAGCGAGAGCCGAGCCCAAATACTGGAAGCGCGAGAAGAGCGGGAGGCTGTGGAGGAGGGTCTCAATTCCGTGCGTGACAAGCTTGCTGCGACAATGATCGAGCTATCACAAAAAGAGGACGAGATTGAGATGAAGAACAAGGAGATCGAGGACCTGATTGGCGAACACGATCGGATTGTCGCAGTGGTCGAGCAAGAGTGGCGAGGAGAAGTCGAAGAGGCGCGTGGACAAGTCGAAGAACTCCGTGATGTATATCCATTCCTTACCGAACAGCCACCCACAACTGATCTACTATCCCGTCTAGGCCCTTGCAGAACGGGAGACAGAGTCGAAGGAACTTCGTCTCAACATCTCCGAACTCGAAGCGAACACCAACGAGCTCCACGCCAAGTTCGAAGCCACGCTGCAACATCTCGAGAAGGAGGCAGACGAAAAGGATATCGAGATCGAAGCTGCGAATCGGGAGATAGAGAAACTGAGCGATCAGGTCTACTTGCTGGAAGAGGAGAACGACCGGATCAAAGAGGAAAGCGATCGCCTTCGTGAAGACGATGCTGTCGAGCGAGAAAGACTCGATGCACTTGCAGCGGCGCTCAAGGAGGCGAGTCTAGTAATCACTACCAATTACCCTACTAACCTGAACCGTTCATAGAAAGTCAATACACTCAAGACGCAGCTTCAAGATCTCCAAGACCTCTATGATCAAACTTGCCAAGACATTCTCGCTCATCGATCTCGGCAAGAGGAATTGGCGCGTCATGTTGAGGATCTTGTTACAGAAGTCAAGCAAGAACGCGAGGAAAGGGAGCGCTTGGAACAGGAGCTTCTCGACGTCGAGAAGGAGTATGATTCTCAGCTTCGCCACGAACGACGGAACCTCGAAATCAAAGAATCTGCTCTCCAGTCTGCTCTTGACAACCTTGCCAAGAACGAGATGCACCTTGAACAGCGTCAGTCTGATATCAAAGCCGTGCAAGACGCACTGAGAGCCAAGGAGGAAGAGTCGAAGAAACTTGGCGATTCGCATACGACCGCGAAGTTCTCACTCCAGCTCGAGGTCGATCGTTTGAAACGTGATGTACAAACACTCGAGGATGCTCTCGCACGTGCGCGTCAAGATATTGCGGCTCGTGAGGGCAATACGCGCGAACGTGATCTCACGATCGACAAGCTGCACAACGAAGTTCGCGATCTGACCACGCGCCTCGGGAATCAGACTCAATCTCGTCTCCACCTCTCCGAAAAGTTCGATGTGACCCAGGCGAGCTTGAAGACCGCAGAGTCTGAGTTGTATACGTTGCGCGCAAAGGTCCACGAGATGGAAGCGCGGTTGGCAAAGGATCAAAAATCACTGTTGAGCAGTGAGGGTCAGTACCGCGACCAGCTCACTGAGCGCAACACGTTGTTGCTCACCATCTACCAGTACATGGACAAGATCCTCGGCGTAGACAAGACTCCCGTACGTTTTTGTTTCACTTCCTTGATGCTTTTCCCTTAACATGGCGTATCCACAGAAAAAAGGTGGCCAAGCTGAGACCAAGCCATTTACTAATTTTAGCGTCTTCCATGACAACCTTATCACACGACTCAAAGCGCTCAGTCAGATTCAGCTAGACTTTGATAAGCGCGTCAAGGAGGCTGAAACGCGATTCACGGAAAAACTAACGGATATGCGGAAGCAGCTTGACACGCGGTGGAAGCAGATCGACAAGTTCGAGACGAGTGTAAAGGCGTACGGTGATGCAAAGGCGACCTGGAGACGCAAGTACGTCACCAAAGAGGGTGAGCTGGAGGCGCTCAAGGTTCGTTATACAGTAGTGGACGTCTCCTGTCTGCTGACTCAACCTGGTTGATGCTACAGACCACCAACGCCGATCTGGTCCAGCAGCTTGCAACCGCGAGGCGTCCCACACAGGGCGACTCGCAAGAGATACGGACGCTCCTATCGCGCGCTGTGAATGCTGAAAAACGGCTTGTGGTGGCAAACAATCAACTGCTTCAGCATGAAGAGAAGATATCGACTTTGAACCAGAAGACATCGACCGCGGACTCCAAGTGGGAAGCACGGGTGAAGGAGTACGAGTCGCGTTTAAAGGCTGCTGAGGAGAAATACAAGCGAGAACGGCAGGGAAGCAAGGAACGGATCCTGGAGCTAGATAATCAGATCAAGTACGTGATCGCGTCGTTTTCTTTCACCGCTTTTTCGCCGTTGCTGGTCACTGACCTCGTGCGATTGCTGGTAGGAGTCTAGAGCGGCAGAACGAAATTGCCCAGAAGCGCAATGTACAGCTGGATGCCGTGACAGAGAGCGCCAGGGCAGGCGGGAGTGGGAGAGGTCGTGATCGGTAATGTTATCTAAATTTTGTTCGACACTTAATCATTCTCTTTCTTTCTTTATTATTTTGGCTCCCCTCTCGTGCTTTGTGTAACGGCATAACGGCTCGCATTCATCACGACGTACCATACACTCTTACCTGTACTCACCCCACCATGAATCCGATATAGTAGGTTCCTCAAGACCCGGTTAGAACTGGCCATCTTGAACGAGAAATCTCCACTGCAGCCACGTTCCTCGCCCGCCACAGCTTAACTTGAATGTTCTCATGCTTGCCTGCAACAGAGAAGAAGTTGCCGGTGAGAAAACCTTCAAATTGCTATAGTCACTGCATATATTGATCATCATCTCCGTTGACGAGAGGTGTTGGCTCGTTGGCAGACACAATGATGGCGTGCTTGGTCATGTACCACTGGAAGTCAGGGATCAATTTGAATTAACTTCACCCGACCTCCTCGGTGATGACTTGTTCAGAAGTGAAATTTTCCAGAAGCTTTGGTGTATGAAACATTGCCCAATGAGTCTGAACTGATAACGCCTATTGCCCGGACCAGAGCAACCAACGTGGGGAAAGTCGGCCCCATCAAGGATCTCGGTACTAGCGCAAAATGGTTGAGCAGCCTTGAGCACTGCTCCTGCACCGGTCCCACCAGACCGATCGTTGCAACGTTGAGCCCTGGGAATTTTTCGCATATTCTCGTCAACGACTACCGCAGACCTTTTAATTCATTCAGGCAAAAAGGAAAGTTGATCTACAGATTGAACGCCATTGTCAAAAAAAAAACAGGAAATACGAAAATCGGGCCTCCTCGGAAAACGGCTCCTTGCGGCCAAGTTTATGTTTTTCCAGATCGAAAAGCGAGGACGATCACCTCGCGACTCGTCCTTCCATCATACAGGGGTACGTAACCATATCCTCCATTCTTTTACTGAGGAAGTTACGGCCAAGTTATGCTCCACCGCGGATGGTGTCTCGAGACTGTCCGAATGTCGGGCCAGCTCGTCAATTCAAGTTGTATTCGGAACAGCCAAATTTGAGGTACCCTCACACTTAGCCTGTTTCGCCTGTTCGTTTATAGAGCTACCCCCTGGGTCTATGACACTCGAGTCTGTAGGCTGGGTTATTTGAATTTTGTTTTGTGTAGGGAGCTCACAGCAAACAATGAAGTTGACGATCCTTGTGATTACTAATGACTCGCCTGATTGTAACTTTCCTCACATAGGTGCTATATGGATGAAATTCCAAAAACTCTGTTCACACATTGGCTGGCTGAACAACGAATAAAGGAGAAGAATGTCTTCTACAACTTCCGTACATGATACATCACTGGGAGACTTGCATGCAGTGATAGGACGGAACGAAGTGCTCGGATTTTTATACCGAGGGCTTTTCGGCCGATACTATGGCACCCCTCTGACCGGCGCCACCCGAACAAGTGGTCTTGGGAATTGCTTTGGCAAGACCAGATTGATTGGCCCTGGATTCCTCAGCCTCTTGTGGTGACCATGACTAACATCCCCAATTGAACAGCAAAGTGTGTGTTGGTTCCAGCTTGCCTTGCCGTGATGACTGGGATTTTTCTTCCAACCTCTGCCAGGTACTACTCACTACATATGTATGTATAACCCTTGGTCACCCTCTTCAGGATGCTGTGTAATGGTTCTTGAAGCTGTACAGAGCCTGAGTCGAGACGTTGTGGGTGTTACCCAACGAGTGAGGGAGGGGGAACACAGATGGAATCCGATGTAGCCAAGAGAGGAGGGTTGAGAGATGTTGAGAGGTTGTGAAGTCGCTGTAGGTGATGGATTGTGAGCAATGAGGGAGTCTGTGGATGGACACGACTGAACGGAAGTCTACAGTTGGACGCGACTACATAGACGGTTGTCGGCGACGAGTGCAACAGGTTACACAAGTCAGCAATGAATGCGACAGAGTGTACGAGTCAGCAGCGTATGCGACGACAATGATGATTGCAAAAAGCTAAGTTAGAGATAATGCTGTGCTACTATTGAAATAGCACCCGATGGTTTAGTGTGTAACACGTTCCAAGGGTTTGTCCAATAGCACCAGCGCAGTCTCAGTGGGAATACTCACTGAGGATGTTCCGTGGAGTGAGAGTAGAGGTGGTAGTTCAAGTGCAAGAGGGGAGTGAAGTGAACTGCATTACCAGAGCCATAAGGGCTGGTTTATATAGTGAACAGCGATTGTTT
>MU131037.1:0-35459 GCA_015039435.1 Imleria badia
AGCAGGGCTGTGGTTTCTTCGTCAGTCCACTGTGCTGCCTTCTTGCGAGTCTTGGAATTCTGACTGTTTCCAAGTGGGTTGATAACAGGTCCTTGTGAGCACAAGGAGCGGGTCGACGATGATACACTAGAGCCAGACATGAGGGCATATGGGCATGGGCATTGTTGCATTGTGTGGAGGAGGGAATCCGGATGATTCCGTGTGGCAGTACGACATCACGAGGTGTTCACACGTGACCCTAGCTTTGACAGTTCACTTTCACTTTCACTTTGCTTTCACAGTCCATACTGGACCTAAGGACGTGGATTTGCCAGCGCTGTCATGTCCAGACAGGCAATCAAAAGCACCGTGAAACTCACCCCAAGTTGCCCCGGCCATGATGGTGGTTTCGATCGCAGGTATACCGTACCCGGGCGCCGGCCGGGCCACTCCTTTTTCCCTCGACACCCATACCTCCCGTTGTTGTACAGCACCTTCTTCCCCGACCGTCGCAGTAAAGATATCTGAGACGTGAGAAAGAGAACGACCAGCCAAAAGGAGAAGAACCCCCGTCGAGTGGTACAAGACTGGAGGTGCCGCAAAGATCGGCAGGCTGTACTCCAACAAGAACTTGAAGTACAAGACGAGCGAACGCGAGGGTACTTTACATAAACACGAACAACGAAACTTGACAATACAACACCAATGGTGCATATTTTTGGCAATTTTTCAACATAGAACGAGTGCGAAAATGCAAGGCATGCCAACTGTCGTCGTTATCCCCACCCGCTCTTCTCCAGCCAACCAGTCAGTTTGCCAATATGAACACGACCTTATATAGACTGATCCGTCTTCCCATTCTTCAATCCCCAATCCTCATCGAGCGTGTTATGCAACGCGAGGTCTCGCATGAACAACGACGACACGAGTCCAACGCCACTAATGGCAGTCAAAACGCGCCACAGCACCGCGAGACTCTCCGCAAACGCGACTTGGACTTCGGACAGAGTTTGCGGAGGGAGCGTGGAGAGCTCTGGGATAAGCGCGTACACGATGGCGGTCCCTTGTGGGACAGATTGGATAAACGATACAGGAAGCTTTTTCGCCAGCTCGTTTTGCAGGACCGTACTTCCAATGGTAATACCCCACACCTACACGGATGAGACCGCACATAAGAACATACCTACGAATGTGAGAGGAATCGAGATACTCACAGAGGCGAACGAACGGAGGAACCACATGAAAGCAAGAGCGGGTGCATTGTGGGTCACCGGTAGGGGCGCTTGGATGGGGTACATGGGTGTTGCGGTCAGTATACTGCCGCGGGTTAAAACTCGGAAATCAGACGGAGACAGCTATAACCAAGGAAGACGACAAACCCTGCACCCAAGCCGAGCAGCGCTGCGTACCCAACGGATTTTGAGAGGAGGTCGGTCGCGAGGATCGTGCTCATCAAACCAACAGCAATGACAATAATGGTCCAGCCTATCCACGACTGCAGCCGATATCGTCCAGTGACTTTAACTGTTATCCCAGTTACTATGGCTGCGGGGCCAAGCAATGAGAACGCGAGCGAGTAAACACCAGATAGGACGGGGGATGCGCCCTTGCAAGCCTGGAAATAGACTGGAAGATAATCTGTGCAATGGTCATGCTGAGCAGGGATAGCGGCACATTCGAATACACTCACAGACAACTGCAAATATGGTGACAAAGGAGCAGAACGTCTGTACATAACTGATACATGTGAGTGCCCACGCGAGGGAGTGATTACCGGTGTTCCTTACCCACTGATGCTGGTCATGTTTGTCATTAAAGAGAACGGCACCTGGCCCGGATGGGTGAGATGCAATCAGACCAGGCATAGAGAAGTACGTACGAGTGGGTGTTTTGCAAGAGTAGCATCATATGCGATAAACGCTCCAAGGCCGACGAGACCGAGGACTAACGGGATGAGTACCGTAGCTGAACCCCATGGCGCAGCGATACCACCCCACGTCAACCCTATCGTATATGCGGCGGTGCTCGCGATCACAAGAAAGTTGCCACTGTCAGCGAAACAGCGGTAAGTGGGACTGGCTTCGCGGCGATCGATCCATTCAAACGTACATCCAGTCCATTCGCATAATCTTTTCTCGGTAACTCCCGGGGGGAGTCGGCAGATCCAAAAGAAAGACGACTGACACGCACGCAACGAGCGAAATGGGAAGGTTGAGGTCTTGAATATTGGCTGAGTATCCCAGATATTCTGCGTAAGAACCGTGACACTCACAGAAAAGCCATCGCCACTGTCCGCGTGACGCGAGGCCACCCCCGACGACAGGTCCGATCGACGCAGCGAAACACCAAGTGCTACATAAACATATGAGTTCGCATCCTAGATCACATGACTGAGCAGGACTCACAGTCCATATAAACCGGCATATATACCACGTTCTTGAAGGGTGACGATATCAGCTAGGATGATCGCCGTGAGAGACTGAATGCCGCCTCCACCCAAACCCTGTATGGCCCTGCCCACAATAAGCATGTTCATACTATTTGCGCCACCGCAAATGCCACTACCGAGTGCAAAGAGCCCTATGGTCAACAGAATGGCAGGTCGCCGACCAAAAGTCTGAGCAAGGCCACCGCTCATTGGCAGGAACGCAGTGGAAGCAAGGGCGTATGCAGAGCCCACCCAGGTGAACTGAGACGCGTGTAGAGCATTGGCGATGGTCGGAAGTGCGGTAGAGACAGAGGATAACTCGAGGGCAGAGAGGGAAAGGCAGGTACACATGGAAGCGAAGACAAGCCAGAATTTGGCACCTTTCTTGGACGGCCGGGCACTGTTTGATTGTACAACCTTGTCACTGTTCTCTGACAGTTGAGTCACGGGAAGGTCGCGTGAGGTTGCGGAGGGCATGAAGAGACTTTCTACCAATCTCCCGGAGTATGGCAGAGCAGAGGGCACTATAATGCAAATTTTGTGCTCGAGCTCACCTCAGTGGGGCCGTAGGACTTGGACTGATGCAGCCATCAATGCATTACCGCTTGCCGCAGCTATGTTGTCCCTCGGCCTCACGGATTTGGGTGGGGTCTCCCATAATAACGCCACTCGCTGACGACGTGAGCTATCGAGCGCGCCTAAACGCGAGCAAAACCTGTGGATGCGGACACTGCCCATATGATCTTACGAGGAAACCGATGAGCGTGTTGGAGTGGATCCCATATTTGGGAGTTGCTAAGGTTCACGCCAGTGTGGGAACAACTCATTGAACTCAACAACGTCATGTTGACCTTACCAAACTCTAAGTCTAATGGTAAAAGCCTTTCGCCTGGAATTTCTACGTATTCAACCCGACCTTGAAGCAAGGTTTCCTGCAGTTCCCGATTTACCCGACGGATACCATATCATTGGGCAGGGCTTCGTGACAATCGTGACCTTCCACTGTGTAAGTCAGGCAGTTGGAAGATGTAGTTCACCGCACATTAATATTGGTGATTGTATTGCTTGTTCATTGGGCTATGTTTGCAGGTCTTCCGCCCTAAAACTGGAGGGAATCTAGCAATAAGGTGTAGTTAAATCGGATCTACGCCGTGCCCCTGGCCGGCGCCGAAACGGATCTCAAAATATGCCATCTATTTCGAAACTATTCCTTTCGCCTCTCGATGTTGTTCGCCCGGCGGTCCTGGCCCAACCTGAGAGTACACCCACAGACCCCCCCTCCAAGCCATTTCAACTGTTTACACCGCCCACGCGTGTCATCTCGGATCCTCTACGCTGAAATGATCCGACGTGCCACCATCACGACGTAGAAATGGACGAGAATACTTACAGCACGGTACCATGCGGGAGGCAATCCAGTGCCGACGGAGCACCTTTCAAACGCACATACCCCGACCTCGTCGGATCGACACGATAACACGAATAGCGCGCCACTCCCCGCGTGCCGCACTCGGGTGACTCGGCCCACACTCAAGGACACAAAAACAAAAATTACGTGTCAACACGTCCCGCGCGTGAGGCGGTAGGAGAGTCAGCGATACAGTATGTGAGGAGTAGGTATGATATATACGACGAGGTGGCCAGAAGCAGATCAGAAGAGTGAGGAGACAACCTCCTCGCGTGGAACAAGCAAGCGGGCTTCGCGAGGCAAGTCGAGGCGTTGACCCCCCACATGGGGCTATAGATTCTGTATCTGGACCATCAAGAATTGCTTCTCGTCCTGTCGATGGTTAAAAGCGTCAAATGCCCATCTCTAGATAGGAAGCAGAACGTGTATACGTACGCTAAACTGCTCGTCTTCCTTGTCGTTGTGAAAGTTCTTCAAGAATTCAAGTAATTTCTCCTTGTTCCGCCGGAGTATCGTTTCGATTTGAGGCGGCTTCTTGGGATTGGCAACGAAAACCTGGACAGAGATGTCGGACACGCAGGAAAAAGTTGGAGAGAAGCCAAGGGAACAGACCTTGAAGACGTGAAACGCTTCGAATTGAATGTTTTTGCTCTTGCTTCGAAGCATGTTCATCATCATCTTGAGGTTCGCCTCCTCGGCGATATACCGTGTCATGACACTGAAATTGGCACGATCGAGTAATATCTCGCCAAGAAGTTTAAGCGATTGCCGTTTGGTGACATAGTTGTCGGAGAGGATGAGTGTCGTAAAGGACGCAAAGAACTGTCCAGGTGAATACGGGAGAAGCCAGGATGGTGAAAGACGTACTCTATCATAGTTCTTGTCCAGGTATTCTGCCACAATGGGCTTGTGTCGGGTAAGAGTCTCCTTCAGATTAGCAAATGCGTCACAAGAAACGCCAAACGAAGTCGCCTCGATGTGGTGTGGAAACGTGTAAAATCTAACCCGAGGTTAGCGGGGGTCCTGTACACGAGATCTGGCGACGCTCACTGATCAGAATGGAGTAGGATCTTCGCGAGCTGCTCGTGCCGAAGCATCTCCCGAAGGATCATGCCGGTGTTGAGCGCGATCTCTTCGTTGGCATATCCAGCGAGCGCAGCAAAGATAACCTCCTCGTGTCGTGCACAGATATACTCGACGGTGGGTAAACGAGCGCCGATCTGACGCCGCAGAAGGTTGTTGAATATCTGCACGGCGTCTTTCCGAGATTCGAAATCGAAGCGTGCGATATTCTGGACGAGAAGGAGGAGCAGGTCAGTGGAGTAGGTCTCTTGAGCGAGTTGTGCGATCAGTTCGGGGACGGGTTCTGTGGCTTAGGGTTTAGACGTGGGTTGGGGTGAAGTACAGCAAAGGACGCACCGCCGTCGCCGTAGAGGATACCCTTGACCGCCTGGAGGTTCCTGGCCACTTCCTCGCTCGCCTGAAGAAAGCGATGGGATGATTCGTCCGTCAGAGACAAGTGCTGCTCGGTTGACCCACCTTTCTCCTCGACTCGTTGCCTGGTGGACCCGAGTCGAGTTTTGGGATGGCGTCGCGAAGACCCCGCACGAGGTCCGGCGGGGTTCGAGGCTTTGTCTTGAAGAAGTTCATGGGAAGATATCAGCGAGACCGATATGTCTGGCTGGCGCTGACTGTTTCAAAAAGCTGAGAGACAAAGTCCCCTTGCCTGACGTGAGCGGTGATGGATCTGACACATGCCCAACATGGGTTCAACCACAGCCCATGCCTTTTTCGACACCTTAACATATCTCCTCTGAGCTCTCCAGATCAAGCTCATCGCGCTTCATGGCCTCGTACACAGCCTGTTTTGTGGCTCGAGGTAGCAGCTCTCCAAGACTCCAATAGCATCATCGACATCCATATCAATTGGATCCAGGGCGAAGAGTCGGCTGTCTCAATGTCACTCCACTCATTGTCACCTAACTACACTGACAAGAGCAGGTTTTTGTAGGACTGCCGTCGCAAGATAATCTTGCGACGGCCCATCGACTTACGCTCGTCATCCATCGATATCCGTCTAGAAAAGAAGACGTCTCCAAACACCGCCTTTTACGATGAGCGCAACACTGCCTTTTTTTCGAATAGCATTGATAGTGGGGCCACTCATGTGCCCGTTACCCCGTCCCAACCATCTCTGCCGATGTGAACACCCCGATATGTTCAGGGTGCCCATCAAGGGTGAACCGCGTGGTCACCCGGAGGATATCGGCGGCGTTGAATACACCCACTCCAAGACCCAAAGCAAAGAAACCGTGCAACGTGCACCAAGTCGACAATATCCATTAGGGTATCCAGGTCATGGAATGTACGGAATTATCCAAATTACTTTGTATCTTGCTGGCGCTTCATTTTACGTCTATCTCCATGACGGCCTAGTTTGCATGAGACACGCTTTTTCGCTTGCCCTTGTCGAGCGTGGTGGGAGCGCAGGCATCCCAAACCAATCATCAAACGTCTCGTGGGCTGCAAACCGAAGTTGTCACGATTCATATCGGCCATCAACTCGACAACCACCTCCTTGGTTCTGATCGCAAGGTGGAATTTCCTCTCACCGCGACTCTTGCCTGCCATGACGTCCAAATCAATCGCCACCATCAAGTTCCTTCGCAAATTGCTTGCCTCGGTGTCAAGGTCTCCAAGAATTTGCCATGCCCGTTCTTCTTACCCGGTGTTTAGTTGTTGAACCCACGGTCAAAGTCATCCTCGGCCATCTTTCCTTTTCTCGATGCAAGGGCGGTTAGAAAAGTTGGATCGGTGTCGATGCGCAGTTTTAGACTTGATTCGCTTCGACGGTGATTTACAATTCGTTCCCGAGTCTTGCGCAGCATTATTACTGATGAGATAACTATTGTTCTTGGTGGTATTACAACACATCGGGTCAGAGTTGTTGTGATAGAATGTGACAGGTGGGTATAAATTATACAGTACAATGACAGCACTCCAATATAGATCCAATCCAGCAGATCGTATCTCAGGTATAGCTTGGGTGTACAAGAGCCTGATGAGGTGGTCACAAGCAGGCGGGTATGAAGGGCGGACAACATGCCCACAAGTAACAAGTAAGCAAGGTTTGCAGAGCAAGTCGAGGCGTCGACCCTACATGGGGTCATAGATTCTGGATCTGGTCTATCAAGAATTGCTTCTCGTCCTGTCAACGGCAACTAGACGCATCAAACGCCCATCTCTACATCGAAATCAGAACTTGTACACGCACGCTAAACTGTTCGTCTTCCTTGTCATTGAGAAAGTCTTTAAAGAACGTCAGCAACTTCTCCTTGTTTCGCCGGAGTATCGTTTCGATCGGAGGCGGCTTCTTTGGATTGGCAACAAAAATCTGTAACAGACGTCGCACACGCTGAGAAAAAATTCAGAGAGAAGGCACGCACCTTGAAGACGTGAAACGCCTCGAACTGAGTGTTCTTGCTCTTGCTTCGCAGCATGTTCATGATCAGCTTGAGATTCTCCTCGTCGGCGATATACCGCGTCATGACGTTGAAATTGGCACGGTCGAGCAATACCTCGCCGAGTAGTTTGAGCGATTGTCGTTGGGTGACGTGGCTGAAGGAGTTGACGAGCGGCGTAAAGGACACAAAGAACTGTCTGGGGTGAACACGGGCGGATACGAGGATGAGGAAACACGTACTCTGTCGTAGTTCTTTTCCAGAAATTCTGCTACCATGGGCTTGTGTCGTGTGAGGACGTCCTTCAAGTTGGCGAATGCGTCGCAGGAGACGCCAAACGAAGCCGTCTCGATGTGATGTGGAAACATGTAGAGTCTAACCCAGAGATCAGCGAGGGACGACGATGCACACGAGATCCCAGAGACGACGACTCACTGTTCAGAGTAGAGCAAAACCTTTGCGAGCGGTTCATGTCGAAGCATCTCCCGGAGCATCGTGCCCGTGTTGAGCGCGGTCTCCTCGTTGGCATACCCAGTGAACGCGGCAAAGACGATCTCCTCGTGCCCTGCACAAATATACTCGACGGTGGGTGAGCGAGAACCGCTCTGACGCCGCAAGAGGCTGTTGAATGTCTGCACGACGTCTTTCCGAGACTCGAAATCGAAGCAGGCGATGTGTTGGACGAGGACAAGGAGCAGGTCGGTGGCGTAGGTTTCTTGGGCGAGCTGTGCGATCAGTTCGGGGTCGGGATCTGGGGCTCGACGCTTAGGCGTGGGTTGGGGTGGGGTAAAGGAGAGGGGACGCACCGCCGTCGCCGTGGAGGATACCCTTGACAGCGTAGAGGGTCCTAACTACGTCCTCGCACGCCTGAAGAGAGCGAAAGGATGATTCGTCTTGCAAAATGACAAGAACTCATTGGTTAAACCCACCTTTCTCTTAGATTCGCCGTCTGCTGGAGGCGGCTCAAGTTTTGGGATGCCATCTCGAAGAGCCCGTACGAGTTCCGAGGGCGTTCGTGGTTTTGTCTTGAAGAAGTTCATAGGAATGTATCAGAGACTGGCTGTTTCAAAAAGCTGAGACAACTTGTCTCCCGCTAGAGGTGGGCCTGACACATGCCCAACCTCGGGCAGGTTCAACCAGGGACAACCGCGGCCTAACGGTGCCTTGTTTGGTCTCTCTCACAGCTGCCCGGATCAGTCTCGTCGCGCTCCACGGCCTGAGATAGAACGGCTGAGGATGTTTTAGTGACGGCTCTTCCGGCGATGCTCTCTCAGCTCCGAAGTCTTCAGCATCCGGAGGGTCACACAATTTTTCCTTCAAGGACAATAGCAGGTGTGACTGTACTCACAGCGACAAAGCACAGGTCTCTGCGAAAAAAAAAGGTCTCCGAACAACCTGCGGTACCTTGCACGATCAGGAGGTGGTTTCACCCCCTCGAATCCTTGAGACTCGGAGATGTACAGGCGAGCATAATTACTAACACTGCCTTTTCTTCGAAGCACGGCCCATCGGCACGCTGTTTGGGAAACACTACAGTGACCGCCCCGAAACCACACGCGAAGAAAGTGTAAACCGGTCAACAATATCTATATATTAGGGTATCCAGGTCATGACATGTACGGGAATCATCCAATTTACTGTGCATCTTTCATGCGCTCTTTTGTACGTACTTTTTGCAACTCCCAAGGGAATCATCAAACCTCTTGTGCGTGCGCGTGCCTGACAGAGGTCATAGCAAATGGCTGGCTTATTGCCAAACCAAAGCTGTCACGATTCATATTGGCCATCAACTCGACGGCCACTTCCTTGGCTCTGATCGCACCAAGTGGCGTCCCACCAGCGGAAGGCGTCGACATAGTCGAGATCGTCGTATGCGCTCTAGTGCGAATGATCGAACTGGAGAGAAGCCGTCAGAGACGTGGCTACCCAAGAAGCAGGCAATAAAGGCATGGCAACACTTACGTTCCGCCCTTGAGAAGTTCCGAAAACCTCGCGTGCTTCTTGGCCTCCATCATATACAATCCGGTACCCAAAACTGCGTGTTCGGTATCATCGCAGATATACCCCCCTTTAATTACCGCCGAGCGCATGGTGGTATTTAGTCTGGTGTGCATCGGACCTAATATGGGCTCTGAATAGAGCATTACTTTTTCGAGACGTGGGTTCGTCGAGATGATGAGAAGAAAATTGTTCCATACTGCTGGAAGCTGTGCGCGGATAGAACGGAGACGAGGTGCGACGCTGAGCGCCCGTGCGAGGGGAAGCGTTGTCGGCGAAGCGGAGATGCGAAGCGCAAAGTGGACCGTTTCCTGCAAGGCACGGCGTCGTCAAGTGAAGCCGTAATGCGATCGGACCGTATGGACTTACCAAGTCGGGCCAATGACGGACCGCCTGTGCGAGCCGTAGGAGGACATAGATGGGGCGGGGGTGCGTGAGGTAAAGGGCGGGGTCCTTGCGTATCGTCAGATGCGCGATGGTATGGCATTGCTCGAGGGCATAACAGAACGCCTCCGCATCGGGATCGATTGGGTCACCGGGCCCGGAAGTTTGGTGTCCGGGCCCAGCGTCGAGACAGATATCGACGTCGTGCACGCGGTCACAGAGGGCGAGCACAGCAGTAGAGCTGCGCCAGATGCCGGCAAAGACGAGGCGGCGGACGGCATTGGCGAGTGGGGGATGGCGTGTGAGTGTGTCGAGGGCGCGGGCAGCTTGGTGGGGAGAGTGGAGGTGGATAGTGTGGTAGAAGAGAGGAGAAGCGATGCGGAGGAACTGGCGAGAGACGAGAAGGGGTGCGATGTGGTGTCTGGGAGGGAAGAGAGAGGAGAGAGGAGGGAGAGCAAGAGCAAGTATGCGTGCGAGGAGTTCTTCTGGAAAGGATGCAAGTGAGCGCGACATTCTGCAGATTGTTGCAGGAAGAGAGCAGGTCGAGGTCAAGTCCAGTTCCCAATATATCCTTTCGGCAATATTATGTTGACCGGTGACCCCGCATTATTATAGCAACGTCAGAACCCCTGTCTGCTCACCACATGCCTCCGCCGATCCTCTGACCCACCAACACTCGGATACGACCCCGAAAACCATTTCGACGACCAACCCTGCCGCTTCTACTCCCGCGGTCCCTCTATCTTGTCGCCGCCTCCCAGGCGGACACGATAAATATGCAAAGCAGTAGCAGTCGTCGACATCGTGAGCCCGCCTGTGCTTCGCCTGCAATCCGTTCACACAGAGCTCGTCTATGCCCATGATGAGAAGCGTCGGTAGTTGCGTTGCCGTCAAAATCCATGGGATGTGCATCATGTCGGGCCGGCCGTCCGAAGAATCTCATCTAGTGCAACCAGTCGCGGTATTATTACCCTACACCGTGTCCTTTTTCTCCGAGAACGTCCTCGATTGCGCCGCTGCACCGTTTTCCTCGCAACGTGAGCGCGACTCCGTCCACAGAGACGTATCCTGCTGCGTAGACGTATTAAACTTGAGCGTCGACTGTCGTGCCTTGCACGTCTCCTCATCCCATGCCCGTCCAGATGCAACCCGCAGGATCAGCATCTGCGGTGATATACACTGCAACGCCATTAGCACGCCCACAGATCCATACCTTGACCTGCTCACCATCATCAACATATACACACACGCGAACGCAATCGACGTGCTACTCCCCACCCCAAATGACACCAAGAACGCGATCCCGGATAGTGTATACGGCAACACCGACTCGACGATGAGCGACAACAGGGCAAAATACACAGATGCGTAGTCCTTCCCGAGGTGCTTCTTCACCTCCTGACCATGTGTCGCCATGCGATAACATATCACCCCCGTCAATATCGCCGTCAGCCCCACCGACACACAGTAATAAGCGAGGCCGAGTTGAGCAGCGATACCACTGAAGAAATTCCCTCCAGGCAAACTCGATGTGACGATGACCATGATGCCTAGGACTTGTGTGGCATATGGTCAGTCCTCGGCCAGCCAGCGGCAGGGTCATCGTTCTCACCTAGCGTCCCCAGCCACATAATTGCGGGCACTAGCACCACTCGGTAGCTGTCCCAGATTATCCGACATCGGTAAATCTGCGGCAAAATATTTTAGCATAAAAGCTTCCGTCCCTATCATATCTCACCATCAAACCATCTGTCATGAGTTGCAAAACAGTAATCGCCGTCGTGCCCAAATCCATATACCATACCGACACGTTCGCCGCCCAGTAGGCATCGGGACCGCCTGGAAATGCTGCATCTATCAACCACATCTTTTCACCGAATACCGCCTGCGTCGACACCCAGATCGTGATCATCAACAGCATCACACTGCTGAAGGTCACGTAAAACTTGTCTGATCTCTTATGTCGGATGTTGGACGACAACAAGACGTGCATCGTCTTGAAATACAGCACTAACTCGACACCTGTGATCGAGCAAAAGACGTAAGATCTCACGCATCGCTACCTCTGGACGTTTCGACCTACCATACAAGATGTTCTGCAGATTGATCCCCACGTACACCGAATTTTGGAACACGGGTCCGCTGGAAGACATGGTCCAAAAAACGTGCGAAAACGTGCGCTCAAGAGAACGAGAACCCCCCGCATCGTTTATATGTCCCAGGGGTGACAGGGTGACAGGACTGCGGAGCGGGTTTCTCTTGAGAACGACCACTACCCGAGGCACTTGCCACGCGGTCTGCCACTTGTGCGCCACCCACCAGCGCATGCGACGTGCTACATTGGAGCCATACTTGACTGCACCCGATAACCCCCATCGCGAGGGTACACCGCATCATACGACGTCGCGAACTGAGGGGCGTGAGGATCGGATGTGACAGCCGAGACAGGAACCCGAGTCGAATATTGACCTGCGAGCATCCATCCTTCATGTTCGGGAATCCCCGACGGGATCAAAAGGGGGACAGGCCACATTTGGCTTAGCCGGGGTGGCTCGAATGAGGCGTTGGCAGCTGCGCTCACGTACTGCCGAACATGCTTCTTGGCGCAAAGTGGGTGAATACAAGGGACTTTTTTTGCAGGTTGGAACAATCCTGATGGACCTCCTCGGGTCCAAAGGAGAAAGGCGGTTGTTCTTTCGCGGCAAACCTGAGGGATGTTGAGTTGCACGGACAGCGACGAGCAGCCACAATCAATTCAACTTACAACTGAACATTGAGAGGTGTCTCTCAAAAGCATTCAAGGGGAACCTGGACCGGATCAACTTGAATAGTGTTGGATCTGGACCGACGTGATACGAATCGACACGATGTTTGACGACCGTCGGCGTGCACGTTGGCGTTACAGACGCCAGCCGCTTACACGTCAGAATAGAGGGTAGGTAGAGAAAGTGTTCCGGGGGTCGTTCCTGCTACGTAGTATGTAGGTCAAATGATCACATTTGACTGAGACCATCGGGAATTTTCCAGCGTGAGAATCAACAAAACATGTTTCGTGCTATCGAACTCTGTCATCCAGGGTGGCAAGGACCTGTGAATCGACACCTCTCTCAAGCAAGGTACGATTATCTGTACTAATCATTGGCCTCTCTCACTCAAAAAGAGCGGGCTGTACACGTCAAGTTACAGCACTGTCATGAGCCTGGACCTACATGGTCGACCACGTCTGACTGCCAGCATCACAGCCTAAATGGGAAAATCGATAATAATTGGCTCAATACAATGATGGTATATTCTTGAAGAGTCGCTGCACCCAGTAAACCGATTCACTCACCGTGATTACTTACTAGTATGCGATACGACGCGGATCCAGATCCCAAGCAAACCGGCAGAGCCGCTATTAGAAGCGACTGTTTCACTTGCGCTGGATGTTGGTCCCCGGGCCCCTTTCGCAACCGAGCGGCTGCGCCCCCCCCAACGAACATCTAAGCAATTAATCCCAAAGCCAAAAGGTGTCTTCTCAGCCTGAGTAGTACCTAACCGCATGACTTACTGAACTGGCGCAATGACTGCCGAATGGGGAGAAAGCAGTATCGTCACCTCAGGCTCTTTCCTTGTGTAATTTGAAGCCGCCGTCTCCAGTTCCGTCATTGAGATACCACTTGCATGGCAGCCTGTCGTATACATCCTGCTGTCCTAGGCGCGAGACTGCACAGATAATGCAGCGCAAGTTACATTAGTAGTACCCCGTTGTTGGTAGACATGGTGCTGTCCTTGTATAAGCTGGATGGTAGCCGATCTCGGTGCCCAGGTTGACGTGCATGAGATGCCCCATCCGATTGCACGACAGCGGCGTACATGCATACACGCCACGCTTGCCAAGTCATCTCGTGTTGCGGTGAATGCATCATATCCCATTTATGTGTGCTGGTCTGCAGGGCGAACGCAACTGGTACTGTGGCTAGCACACGCTGACATCACCTTCACCACGGGAGAGCGATGGCAGAAGTAAAAAGAGATGACAGACGTGACCTTCCGCGGTGATCACGTGATTGACTGATATTCTCATCATCTCATCGCAGCTACTCCAAACACCCAGCTGACAGCTGTTTCATCAGATCAAGTAACGTGACATCGAATGGCCATCAAAAACCCTCAAATCTCCTTCTCCGCCAAGAACCTCTCGATCGTCTCCCACAGTTCCTTTGCAAGCTCTTCACCACTCCGAGCGCCTTTCACCTTTGGTTCGCGGACAATACCGACCGGAACAAGATATGCACCCTTGAACTTGTCCGGGCTTTGCACAATGTCGGGCGAGGCAGCTGCGAAGACGGAGGTGTACGCTCCAACGTCGGGATGGGTAAAGAAGGGGTATACCAAGATCTCCACTAGCCATGATATCCTTCTCAGCTGCGGCTTGCGCGAGAACGTGTTGACGGGACCGGGGTCAAGGGCTACGACCGTAATAGGCGACCCTTGCGCGCTGAGCTTTCGTTGCAGCTCGGACGCATAGAGAATATCGCCCAGTTTCGAGTACCCTGCAACGAATGTTAGATGCCAGTCAAATTGATCATAGGTACGAGCCGACTCACCATAGCGGGCAAACCACGGGATGGTGGCGTCCTTGAAATCGTTATTAAAATCATCGAGGTTGCGGAAACGAAGGTTGGCGGGAAGATACAAATGGGAGTCCGAACCAACCTACAAGGTGGGTATGTAAACGCTGAAATTCCTCGTTCTAAAAACGCAGCACACACCACAACAACACGAACGTCAGAGTTAGGCTCAGCCGCCGTCTGGTTCAAGACGGGCATCAATTCACGAGTCAAGACAAACGGACTTATGACGCTATAATTGGGCATGGGTGACGGATCTAGTGGCTTTAAAACGGTCACGACTTACTTGACGACGAAAAGCGCCTCTATGCCTTTAAAACAGTTATCAAGTTAACTTCAAGAAAGCGCCAAAGTGACGTACCATCAGGGGTCAGCCGATACGTTTCCATCAAACTAGGGCAGAGTCAACTATCTCGTCTATGGAATGGGTCGTTGCAAACTCGTACAATGCAGCATTGTGAACTATTGGTGCAAGCCTCTCGTCAACGATACATCACCCAAACTATAAACGATGGCTTACCAATGATATCCAAGCGTTTCTCTCTTTTCATAAACTCCTGAGCAGTCGTTTTCGCGTTTCGCGGATCAATGAGGTCCAGCTCAAGCCAAATGACCTCGCCATTCCCAGGTCCCAGTCCTTCCTTCTTCAATTTCGCAATCGCTTCCTCTGCTCTAGTCTTGTTGCGAGCAGCCATGTAGACCTTTGCGCCTTTCCGCGCGAGGTGCTTGACAGTGGCATAACCAATGCCAGTGCTTGTATGTAGGTTAAAATAGAAACGTCGATCGGTGTGCGGAAGCAACGCACTTTCCACCTGTCACGATGATGACTTTACCGGACAAGTCCGGCAAGTCGGTAAGCGGGTTGAAAGATTTCGATTGAAAGAGACCCATCGGTGGGGCCGGCGACGAGCACTGCGTTGCGAACGAGTGCCGCGTGTCGTCCAAAAAAAAGGTAATTCGGTTCGAAATGGATGTGACAGCGTGTGACCGTTGCTCATCGCAGCGAGTCAATGACGTTGTCCAAAGATGCAGCACTACGTTAGTCAATGCAAGTTACGCTGTCCCCTCTCAATGACCTTGCGGTGCCAAAACTATCAAGTCGCCCAGAGTTGCTTGGAACAATCCTGGACAATTTCGCAGGATGTATAAACGCGATTTCGCACCCACAGATGAATACAGCCCAGGCTGGCATGATTCGGAATGCAAAGGTCAACATGACGCCCAACACCAGCTCAAAGCAAGGAGTTCAAGTTATGATCGATGATCTAGTGGCGATGGTACACAGCATAACAAGGTTTAATTTAGCACACCGCCTGTTGATGGGCACGTTGCTGAGATTTAGGAATGTCAAGGTTCAACCAATAACACGAATTTGATAGTACACAAGCTCGTCTGGGCAGGAGAAAGGTCGCTTGCACTGTGTCGACCAATGCAGTGAAATCAAAGAACCTGTCGCTCCTCAACGACCCAACTGCACTCACTTATTTATGGATGCGCGAGCCGAACGCGTTGTCCGACCAGGGTGAGGTGCATATCTTTGTCAAATGATGTTAATGGCTAGATAACCAATAGCTCTAGTATGTTACATAAAACACAAAGCATTGCCAACCCCAAAGTGCATGATGTACGCAGTCTGGGATGGTGCTTCTCTGGGTACTACTGTTTAACTTTCCTCGTCCTTGGGTAGAAGAACTATTGGTTCACATTCAAAGCTAGTGGAAATCGTCAGCCAGTTAGTTTCATTTCTCGAATGGACTCCTCACTGATCACAATAGTACTCGAATCAACGGACGCAGGCTCCGACACTGGATTACTGTCAGGAACAAGCTGGTACTGATCGCCCGTGTCGGGATCAGCGACATGCACATTCTGACGGACGAATTGGGGCATATCGTCTTGCGATACCCCCTTTTGCTGGAGTGTCCGGACCACCGGGTCAGCTGGAACAGCACAAGCGTTGGTTAATAATCCCGAGACTGGATGGTAAAGGGTACGTACGCGCTGAAATGACGACGTGACGACCCCCATAGGTGTCCGTCAAATGAAAAGCGACTTGGGCGTCACGCCCGGAGGGGGGCTCAGCGTTTATTATGTCGCCTTCGCGACCAAGCTTCAAGAGCGTGGCTGAGAACCTAAAATCCGTCGTCCGCGGCTGCGGCTGCGTCGAGACGCCATACTCGATATGCACGGGGATGTCTCCCGCGTTGGTGGGTGTAAATGTGAGATTGAGTGGTCGCTTCGCAGGCCTGGCAGCTTGCATCCGACGTGATAGTCCGCGGTGCGGAGATAGACGGTGTAGCATGCCGTGGTTCCTCTCAAGCGGCGCAGAGAGAGTGAGCGTGAAAAGCATGGCGAGGAAAATGAGACCAGACAAAGAGTGCTTCATCTTCCAAGAGAGGCAAACCTCGAAACGAAGACCTGGTTTACAACAAACAGCGGCCAGAGGGTATCGTCTTCAAGGGTTTATATGCCGCATCTCTGCGACCAAATCGGAATGTATAGAGGCGAATTCCGACGGACCTTTGGGGTCATCTCCGTTGAAACGGCATCTACTAATAGTTATGGGCGATATTTTCGAGAATTTTTTTTGATTAAAACAGGATGAAGGAAGCGCGAATGAATGTGTCGGCCGTCTTAAAAACGCACAGAAATGGGGGACTCGGAAGGTGTGCGGCTCAAGACATGGCAATGGCGTCATCAGAAGAAGTCGAAGCGACTCCGATGCTTCGAAATCCGGAGGTTCATGCGGCAATTTGTGGAGCGACTAGTTCGACCGTACTACGAAGTACTCACTGCACGAGTTGGAAAAGGATAACACCATGGGGGGTCGACCAGGGCATCCCAAGTGAACATACTGTCCCGCTACAGCAGTAGGTTTTCATCGGGAGCTTTGCTCACATTTGAATTTTGCGGAGCATGGAAACCATTTGTTCACGTTTAGTACGGTCGTCTGACTCATGGCGTTCTTTATGTTTCACCATTTTGCTTCTTAGTAAAGTCACTGGAGTGGGGCCGGTACGTAAGGAGTGACAGAACGGCTGGAAAGGAAATGCCCCTGTCTGGGCCTGTCATGGGATGCATGGCCCGCAAACTTTCAGAATATATATGTATGTTGTGTTCTTCCACTTATTCCAAGGCAGTTTTCATATTAATTTGATAATGCTTGACATTAGTTTGAGTAAGACTCAGACTCAGAGTGGCTGCTTTGGCTCCGGAGATTTACACCTTTGGGTCAATGAAGCCCTATTGATTACTGCGGCAGGCGCAAAGCGCCGAAGCGGGGGGGCGCGCTGCGGGTGCTACAGAAGAACTACAGGGCCGGGTGACAGTAGACACTCAATTACCCATCGCCAACTTGAATACCAATTCAAGGAAGGACCATAGCGAGTGCTGCCACACATGAGGCGTTGTATAAAGTTGTGGAGCAAACCATCACATGCACACGTCGGTGCCGCGTCTCGGAGAACGAAAACTCAAGCAGAGCACTCAAATGGCACCAGATAACCCAGGGTATCCTTCATTCCAATCAGAAGTAAAGTAATGAAACAAGGCATCGAGAATTTGGAGCTATAAGTAGAAAGTCAAGCTATGTACCCAGAACACGATTTCCATCCGTACACTCAAACGTCACGAGATTTTGTCACCCAGTGGATCATCGTCGTTTACGCGGATGTGGGCTAGTAAACCAAGTCAAGAACTGGCCCAAAATTATCAGTGGATTGGATCGAAGTGCTCGTGCAAACGCATCACCAATATCATCCACAGAGCTAGGGACGGAACCGTCGTCAGGAACAAGCTGGTACTCGTTACAGGTCTTTGGATCCGTGGCATGCATGGTCTGGCTGAGGTATTGGGGCATCTGGTCCTGGGTCACGCCACTCGTTTGGAGAGCCTGAGCCATGGCAGCGGCTACGGAGGCGCAAGCAACTTAGCATCCCGAATGGACGAGAGGGAGGTACATACGCATGGAAACCACGACGTGACGGCCTGCATAGGCATCCGTCGAACGAGCAGAGAGACCATTCACGCTAGGAAGTGAAGTGACAGGGTGTATTCCTCGGAGCGCTTGGAGAGCTCTTCGTCCGCTTCCTTGGTGCTGCGCTTGACTGCGATGGCTGTATTTGCGAGCATGAAACCTAAAGTCACAGCCCGTTTGCTGAGATGATGTTCATCTACAGTTGCTTCTACGTGATGGGACCGTTTATGGCGCTAATGGTTCCGAAATTAAAATTGAGGAAACGCTTGGACAACGCTGCGTGAATTATGAGGATAGTTCGTGGTGAGTGGAAGCATTGACTAGCAAAATGGTCCTCACCCCTCTTTGTTGGTGCAGCAAAAGTGGATGTCAGTGAGAAGAACGAGAGGTGGAAAGAAGGATTTCATCGTCACAAAAGCCTTGGTCGAGAGTGTACAAGACGAACGATTGTCACTGAGCTTAGAAGGGACATTACTGGCCCTTATAGATCGTGCTGCAGCGGAACCAACCGAGACCGCGAACCCTTCAAAACGAAGGGTGACACCCGCAGAAGCGTTCTATGTCCGGATAAGACACCCTCGTCTTGATTTTGGGGTCAGTGGCTTAATACTACGCAGGGAAAAAGTGTCTTGCGAATGTCACTTATTGACAGATGACGGTAAACGAACCATGCAGAACAGCGCAATAATGCTACTTGGACGGCATTTTCTGGGGATTGGGTGGACGATGATTGGCACCATGGAACTGACTGACATGCGGCCTCGTAATACGGTCTGGTCACCAGACATGGCTTCTGTTTCATGTTCGCAATGGGCATGTGCGGGCTTGGAAACATGGAGTAACTTGAACAGTGGTGGTATTGGCTGACGGCAACTTCTTGTTCCGGTACTTGTTTCTCACTCCACCCACACGGTCATGACGCTCCTCCGAAGCCTACATCGAGGACCCGTTCGTGTGAGCACTCTGAGATGTTCCATACTTGGCCAACGAGCCCTATCCACGACCGACCCCGCCCCCGACTCGGAGCAACTCGCAGGAACCGCCCCCGCACACCGCTGCTACGTCTTCCTCCACACACCCCAACCACCAAGCGCGTACCCCGCCAAATACACCACCCCCATCCAGCGCAAGCTCCTGCTCGCCACCGCACCCTGGGGCGGCGCCGTCAACTTTGCCTGGTCCCCCTCCCAACCCGTACACCCGCACCCCCCAGGCGAAGAGCACCCACAGACGTACCATCTGACGGCGTTTTCGAGCGCGCGAGGCAAGTTGGAGATTGAAGCAGTGTCGCTTGCGAACGTGGAGGACGTTGCGAAGGCGTTGCGAACGCACGTCGAGCCTCCCACGGTCGACGACGTGCCATCGACATCACCCTCCGACGACCTCCATCTCTACGTATGCACGCACGGCGCGCGGGACTGTCGATGTGGCGACACGGGCGGGGCAGTCGCGCGCACCATCCGCGCTGAACTGGAGAGACGTCGACAGCGCCACGCATTTGATCCGAGCACGCGTATCAAGCTCGCTGAAGTCGCTCACGTGGGTGGGCACAAGTGAGTCCACGCCGTTGACTAGGTGCCATGGACTTTGGACACGGGGCGTGTTCGTATTGACGACACTGGGCTTTGCTTTTGTGCGACAGATACGCCGCGAATGTGTTGGTGTACCCTCATGGTGAATGGTGTGTCCGCGCTCCAATTGAATTTCATCTCGTTGATCGGACTGGATAGGCTTGGCAACATAAAGCCTGAGAACGTTTCAGAGATAATAGATGCTATATTGGCACGACCAATAAGGCCCATGCATCCAGGGGAGACGCCCATTTGTCCATCGCACTGGAGGGGACGCATGGGATTGAGCAAGGACGAGCAGATTGAACTCTTCAACCGGGTTTCAAATGAATACTGACGTGTCGGGTAGAACGAGTTCGTGGATCATATACCGACTTTAATCTACTGTCAGACTTGGTGTTCGTTCAACCAAACAAAGGACGTTCTCGTCGGGATGACAGTGTTCACTGCAACCTCCTCAAGGTTAGCACCACCCTCTGTTCTCTTGAATACCTTCACCCCAGCGGTGCCCGCATATCCAGCAGCAACAATGTACGCTTCACCACCAAAGCCTGCTTGTTCACCGGACATCATACCGCGGATCTGATCAAGACCGGTATATACTTGGTTGCGCAAAACGAGTTGGTTGTTGACATGCTCAAAGATGGCAATGGCGTCTCCCCGAGGATCTTGCACGCCCGTATTGCGATTCGACGTGTAGATGTACGGGGTGGGGTACTCTGCAGTCAGCTGGGGAATGAGAATTTCAGCAGCCGCGAATGATGAGCCTGCGGGTGGGTTGGGGGGGATGATGGAAACGCTTGAGAGGATCTGAGAGGTGCCGTTTGGGTAGGAGGGGACCTCCTGGAGGGTCAAAGTACTCGCCAACTCGTGAATGGTATACAACACATTATCTGCAGCACGGTCCACAAGAAGCATCGACGAGAGGGAATGCGAGGACGTACCTCTGATATGGATGTGGCGAGGTCCGCTGCCGATGGGATGTTGGATCTCACCATGGACGACATAATCACCAGGGTTACCGTTGACCGAGCCGAGCCGCCAAATCTTGTCGTTACCCTGTGCGTGGTTGAGATACCGGATCAAAACGCTCGGACTAGCTGACCTTATCGGGGATAAAGACCTCACTGCCATATTGATAGGTCATGTGAGGTTCCGAAACACCCTGGGTACCAGTGGTGGGGACGGGGAACGTCCAGACGTCCGAGTCTTTGGAGAAATGCAAGCCGTGATCCTTGGTGGGAACGACACGCGCCGTACCAGAACCATACTATAAAGTGGTCAACGGAGCGGTCATGCGAGGTTGCAAAGACGCGTACGTTGACGACTGCAACCTGACCTGTGGACAAGCCAGCGCAGTAAGGAGGGCCGCTTCCCCCGGAGCTGACCGTGTCGACCAGAGTGAGAGCGCCCTCGGAACCAACCGTGAAAGATTGTATGTCTCCGTGTGGGACGTTCTCGTTGGTCGCACTAGCAGTAGACGGGAGTACTCGGGTAAAATCACAATCGAGGGACAGGCGAGACACGTACTACAATATACTCTTGTTGGTTGGATGAGAAATGATCCACGACGGGTTCCCGCCTGTCTTGTACTGGTGGAGGTAGGTCAAGGTGTTGTCATCGGTATTGAACAGGTAAGATGCGATATAAGCAGTAAAACCGCCAGCGAGAATGAGAAAGTTGACCATCGTGAACCGACCGTTGGTGTTACACGTTCGAAACGAGAGGGAGTTTGCGATCGTTTCCACGACGTAACGCTACTAGGTTTTATGTGCACGCGAATCATGATGGCTGACGTTTGAACGAAATGAACGGCCCGGTTCAACGCGTCAAGGTCACGAGTGCCAAGGTGAATAACATAACTGCGATGGTGATGGCGATCAGATGGACCTTGTGGCGCAGCAGCCCGGACACGCCGAGACAGTCTACGAACTAGACCTTTTATATCCATATTTCAAGCGGTTTGGTACACACGGTTGGGGCCACCTGGTCGAACAAGCTCGAGATAGCGGTTGAGCGCGAGAGGACGGATCGAGGCGTATCGCCCTGCAAAGGAGAATTGAAGTATGCGGAGAAAAAGAACGCAACCACCAAGAGCATATAAAGAGTGAATGGCGAAAGGTTAGCGCATCAGCATGAACAGGTATACGGAGACTTGTGGCAGGTGGTGGCCAACACTAGTACCTTGTCCGATTTCGGATGACATAATATTGCTCTAGTCATTCAATGCCTCCATCTAGCTCATTACCGCCGAATTCCTGTCAGAGTCGTTCGAGTAGTATAACAAAATCTCTCGTTGGTTTTTAGGAGGTGAAGACAAGTTTAGCGCAAAAAGGATACAAAACATACCAAATATAGTAAGTTTTTGTCCCAAAAATGAATTGTTTCGTGTTTCTGACTGACCTATGACTTGCTTTACCACACACCACGATGCGCTACGGTCTACCAAGATCGCCATCGCCATCCCCAGTGCGTCGGTGAGTGCCCCATCTTCATCGTGTATATCCACTGCTCACGACCTCCCAGTCAGCCCCGGCGAACCTCTGGCTTTGGTATCCCCTCAGACTCTGAGAGCGAACCCGAGGAGCCCCTCAGCGATGTAGACCACACTCCAAGCTCACCCTCTTCTCTCTCCGACTCGGTCTGTTTTGATTCGGACGGAGAAGCACCCGTTATATCCTCTTCGTAAGTCGCTTTCGTGGTATCCCGTTGCTCCTGCCTCACGTTTTCGATGCCACACGCACATGCACCCGCGACACAGCACGAGACGAGAACCACGCAGCCCAGCGGAACGGCGACACGTCGAGGAAACGGTAGCTGCCATCCGACTGCGCACGCGACATTACGACCCTTATGAAGAATGGGAGAAACAGACGCACAAAGATGCATTGGTGCGTGTGTTTTCCAAATAATTGCCTCGCGCGTGCTGGAATTCCACGACTCATGATTGTCCCCACCAGCGCACGGCACGTAAAGAACAAGCAGAGACCCTTCTCGAGACACACGAACAGTGTGCAAAGAGAAGGGATCTGGACCTGCACACCCTCGCTGCGAAACATGACTACCAAATGGCAGAAGTACAAAAGCTGTTGTCGACACTCAAGTTGAGGCAGCATTCGGAACTGAATCAACTTAGAATACAGTGGAGCGAGCAGGACAAGGCACAACAGGAACGCATAGAACGAGTCATACGAATAGAGGAGGAAAATCATCGAAAAAAGTTGGAGGCAGAGAGAAAGAAACGGGAGGAAGAGGAACGCCAGAGGAAATTAGAGGAGGAGAGACGTTTGGCCGAGGAGGAGAAGAAGCGCCAGGAGGAAGAACAGCGGCAGAAGCAAAAAGAGGCAGAAGAAGCAGCACAACGAGTCAAGGACGAGGTCGAGCGGGAAAAACGTGCATCACTGGCAGCGGCAGAAAAGAGGAGAATTGTTCTTGGTATCACCTCACCCGAGGAAGATTGGATTCATGCCCGTGAGACGCTCAAGGTAAGTAGTACCCTCGACGGACATTGGTGCGGAATCTAAGGGGCAATGTCGTAGAACCTTAAAGCCGGTCCAATGAAGACCGTCAAGGCTAACCAGGCGTTGAGGCCGCAATGGAATGCTATTCGGAGACAAATCACGCCAAAGATAGGCCAACTAACACAGGACCCGGCCACTATCGCGCGGATAGTAAGGCGTTTCTTGCATTGTGGGGTGCCGCTTACAAAGTTCTCACTAGACCAGCCAAATTTATGAACTCGTCCATCCACAGCAAGGTCTCCCGCCTTTGTACCTTGCATCACTTTCCTCTTTAGCAAAGGCAATATTGCTGCAAGCGGAGACGGAAGTGACGGCAGAGAAGAAGAGCGCTATCCCTCTTGCGCTCGTGACTGCGAGCCTTTTAGAAAGGTTGCCCATCTTCCCTGACATCTTCTTCGCCAAGCTCGTGCAGCGAGCTGGCGGATGGCCAGTGCCCAGTGTCATCCCGTCGATCGACGTGGGTGGTATTCAATGGGAGGAAGCAGCCCGCAAGAAAGCCATGGGATACCGGGTAAGCAGCGGTGAGCAAGAGTCTACGGGAGATTATGTGACACGGATCGCTGGGATGATGCGCGTGTATTTCCTCGTCATGGCTGCCCCTGTTGCCAAACCACTCGACAACATGTTCCGATTACCCCGGTATTGGACGTATTTCTCTAGGATGATGAACGATGAGCGGTTGCTCTCCACCGCGGTGGCCGCGCAACTCTTGTATGGTATGTACGAGTTGGAGAGTCGGGTGTTGGTGACTGATCGAAGCCTGCAGCTGCGCTCGATGTGGGTGGAATGGAGGCGAAGTACATATGGGGGAAACAGTGGGTCAAGCTGCTCGAGCTTCTGTATGAGGCTGCCACAGTGGGCATTGGGGGTAAAAGTGACACCCTCCTTGGAGGTCAGACCCCTGAAGGCAAAGCCGCATGTGTGCGTGTCCAACTCGAGATCGAGAACATCGTCCGGAGTCCATAGTGCTACTGGAATCCGTGCAATCGGATACAGGTGGGACGATATCACGCCACTAGTTTTCGAATCGGGGACGCTCCCAATAGATCGGGATTTTGGGTGTAGAGTGATATCCGTGTATGTGCAATATATATTGAAAGCAACGAGATCCATCAGACATGATATGGCAGGTTGACCGTAAATGAAATCAGCATGTTGCGGGGAAGTTTTTTATACAAAGTTTGTGGACTAGGTTTTCATGTCTGTGAGCCACAGCACAGGAGCCTCGTGTATGGCTTGACTCCTCAGGGGCTCAATTTTGGTGCAGACAGGTGGCAGTGATCCGTGATTCTATTACCTTTCATCAATAGACTATGGGAGAATGTGTGATAAAAGAGGGGACTGCGAAGAGTGCGTGTTGAAGGCGAGATGTGCCCTCTCGTAAGTTGGTCCAACGATGGGCGATCTTCGCGAGAGATAAGTCGAGTGGGCAGTGCTAGATCGTCACCCAGCTGTTATGAAACAAATATGCGGCGACAGCCAAATCGCGCAGTCAACGCCGAATCCACCAACCACGCGTACATGCCCGTGCCAGGGAACATTGTGTGGCATGTGCCAGGCACGGGTCGAGGTTTGGCAGGTCTTCTAAAAGCGTCCCGAATGTCCCGGAATAACGGATTGGGGAGCGATGGACCGGTATGCTTGGCTCGACCCGTTGCCGTTCCTAGAAATAAAGCTGCCAGTAGGCCAGGATAGAGCTCACCGGAGATGGGGGCCATCAAAGGGGGTGATCATATCACCTAGCGGAACGGGTTCACGACCAACGTGTCCCCTCGACACGGTGTCGCCCACACACACATCTAATCGATAACGGATCGCCTTTGTTCTAGAATGCAACGGCGTAGCCGAGACGAAATTAACAGGTTCTTTCTGCGTAATAAAGCGCGAGAGAGCTCAGTCATCGCCTCGGCCACGGGAGTCACGGCGAGTCTAGCGCGTGGGAAGAGAACGCGCTGGCATTAACTAGTGCGCCGGAGAAAACACGCGGCACGCGCTTGGCGGCGGGAGACGGGCTGTGCGTCGCCCAGGACCCGAACACCAAGCCCAACCCTCTGCCCTAACCCTAAAATAGTACCAGCAGAAAGGAAAGAAAAACGGAATAAAATAATAAGAAGCAAGAAATACCTCGAGGGATCTGGAACATGCCACATTCGAAGAGCACGAGGAAGGGAGGATTTGAATGGATCTGGGATTTGTGATAGATTATGAATCGCTCGGAGTTAGTACTTTGGTAGGTACTGCCATTGTTTGGTCAGCCCCAACTTTGATTAAAGTTTGGCAAGCCCCGCCACTTTGAATTTTCGTCTCATGCTATTTATCCTCCACCATTCCGTCGAGCGATATCCCTTGTCATACATTTTCTTTTTAGCAAACCTGGCAAGGGTTTCATCGTCTTGACCCTCATGCTGACGCTCAGTCCTGGTTCGGTCTGCGACGTGTGCGCAGAAGAGTTCGGCCCGCATTGCATCCCCCATTCAATCCCCTGCGGTAAGCTCATTATTCATCGCCTTCTACCCCACCGTGAAAAATTTCTGACGACACATGCCACACCCCAGGCCATGTCCTGTGTTCCTCTTGCTGCCACAAGATCGTAGAAAAGACGTTGCCCCGCCTCAAACCTGTCTGTCCTTTCTGCCGTGAACAATTCACCAGTGACGATGTCCGTCTTATCCGTATTGACTTCTCTGCAAGCGGATATGCCACCCCACGGCGGCGGGGTGGCACGCATGAGGCCCGAGATACTCACATCCACCAAGCACCTCGCTTCCCGATCGTCGAGTCCGGCTTTTCGCGCACTCGCGCCGAGGCTCGCCGTCTCGAGGACAAGGTCGCCGCCGTGGCCGCAAAAAAATGTTCAGTCGAGGAAGTCTCCACTCTCCACCAAGAACTCCAAGAGTGGTTGACGCATGACGAAAAACAACAAGATGATCAGGTTCGTCCCCTCTACCCTACTTCGGCTGCGGAATTTTTTTTCTGACTCACACCCCAGGTTTCTTCTCTTACTTTGAGTGCTGCGCTGCTCAGAGCTATCCTTGTGAATCACTTCGCTCATTCCGAAGTTACAAAAATGGCCAAATCTGTCGAGGCCACTCTCAAAGGGAAGCTGGACGACATGGAACTATCCATGACAAAGTTGGAAGCTGAGCTTAAACAGTACGTATCCATTCTATTACTGCATTTCATCTCCTTATATTTCCTATAGACAGGTAAATGATCCTCATTTCCGCCGGTAATTTTTTTTTCTAACGTTGACTGCCATAGCAATCCCTCTATACCCAAAAAGTACAAGAATGCCAATCTCTGCGCGCAGAGCTTAGTCGTGTGGCACTGAAATCCGCCGCGCGCTCGATTTCACCTACTCGTTCCTCTTCTGCCGCCCCGACCGCGGTCAGTGAAGGTCGTCGTCAGTCCGTCTCGTCGTCTGGTGCCTCAGTATACGGTGTTGCCCCTCCTATGCCCCCTATGCCCCCTGCTACTCCTACGCCAGTATCTCGCTTTACTTCACACCACATGCGCAGCACCTCCGTTTCTCCTGGTTCCAGACCCGTCACACCTGCACGAATGATGACTCCTGCTGTCCGTCACGAGACACCCCTCCGCTCCTCTGGCCTCCGCCCGACCTCTCCTGTGCCACCCTCTAAACCTCGAACCATGTCCTTCTCCACTACTTCTCCCAAAAAAATCATTCGCTCCTATTCTGATGAATCGGATAGAGAAGTGATCCATGAACGTTGGATGCCCAACCCTGACATTGCGTACAGTCCGCCCAGTGGCAAATCAATTAATTACCCTTACGCAACGCCCGCCGCCCGCTCCCGTTCATCAGGATCCAATGCAGCTTGATACCACCGCATCCACACATAGACTTTCTGATTTCGTTTCGGATTTCAGTCCAGCAGTCTCCGGACTACTATCCTAATATCTCTCTTATTGCTATCTTCAGTCTCATTTTGATTTGCTTACTGTTTCTCTCTTAGTACCTAGTCTCGGGTCTCTTTTCGCCTCATCGATTCGTCGTCTCGCTGCCCCTCGTCTCACTCGTCTCTGGTGCTCCATCATCTCTCTCATCATTTGTCTCTGCTCCTCCTTGCGTTAATCCTCCTTTTCTACTGTATCGTACATTATCTCCTTCTCTTCGCGTCTGGGCTGCCGGATGGATTTCATCAGCCACGTCTCGTTCCAGTTTCTGTTACTTATTGCCTTTTGACCTTCCACGACGCCAAGGAGAGCATTTTCTAGTGCTGTTGGTCCAGCAATCCAATACTTCTGTAGCATTGCATTTCCTTTGTTTTCTTGTCTCGCACATTCTCATTTGCACGATCAATTTACGATCACTTGGTTTGCAGATTTGTAGATTTCTGCATTCTACGGATGTTAACGACTTTGGTACATGATTTGTTTACGCACACTATAGATTTGAATGACGTTGATGACCTTTTTGTTTCCATTTTGTGCCATCGCTCGGATCCCGCGCTCGTAAGTTCCGTACTATGGGCGGATCAAGTTCTGATCGGTGAGTGTTCAATCGGGGGAGACCATTCCTATTGTCGGTGTCCTGCTGTAACGCATTTCTGACTCCAGCGTCGCCGATCTGCACCACAGCATGGAACCCATGTAACTCCTGAATCATGACAGGGCCATCCATGCTCGCCGCAAAGTAGTTTCCACCATTTCACATACGCACAGCATGGTGGCTGATCCCATCCAAAGTGGCGCATAGACTCATCAAGCGTGCGGCACCGCACCAGGATGGCGCGCTCAATTATGCGTATTCTTTCGTCATGACGTGCCAGAATGGAAATTTGAACCAACGATGGTGACAAGTGGCGATGATTCAAACAATACCGTTGGCACGGCGGTTGGCGATCGCGTGAGCGTCCATTTTGGGTCAGAATGCGGCGTCGTTTCGACGTCCTAAGGTTCGAATTTCAACCATTCATTTTCAGGCTTCAAGAACGAGAACTTGAAACCTGCTAGAACCTCGCAGGGTTCGAATCCTCATACCGTGGTAACGTACGCGCGTACGTACACCGGCGAGCCTTTCAACGATTCGAAAGGCTTGGCACGACGGTGACCACGGTTGGACGAGATAAGGCCTAGCGCGTGTCAAATAAACGGCGTCCGAGCCACGTTGTGCTTTTTGACGACACTGACGGCGCATGGCGGCAACGTTGACCACACGTGTTTGTGACGCGCCATGACGCATACGGGCGTCGTTTAGAAATTAGATATGACCATTCGGGAACAACGCTCCAGGGTCTCTTTGGCTTGGTTTACGGGCATCAGTGGAAGCGGGCCCTCTGCTGGCAGCGTGTCTGATACTGGACTGCAGGCGGACGTTGATCACGGTGCAGGGTGTCTATTGACATTCAGTGTCATGATGCTTCAATGCGCACAGACCGATCGATCGCTTCGCGAGTGGACACGGCGGTGGAGTCTATCCGACTATTCGATTCTATTCCACCGACTACACCCGTTGAACGTGCAGCGTCCTGACTCGCTCCGACGTTATCACCCCGTTTCTTGCGTTACAGTGTGTTTCCACTGATCTCGAGATCGTTGGAATCGATATAGCTTATCCCATCTATCTATCGTGTGTTCTCGGGCCCCTGACACCGGGCAGTGTGAGGTGTAACCGTGCCTCGAGGTTCCAGGATGGTGTCCCGGGGTTGACGTAAGGAGATCTGTCTTCTATCAGTTACCCTGATCCCTCTTTCGACGAGGACGAGTGGTGATAAGCAGATGCCCAGGTTAAGAGTACTACTAAGTGTTATTACTGTATCGACGGGAGTCCGAGCGGCTGATCGCGGATACTATGTGTCGTGCAGGGCGATGTCGATGTTGGCACCACGGTGTTCGCTACTGCTCGGGACGTCACCGCGATGATTGGTGGACACTGGACAGTGGTACTAGTGTGAGTACTTGGTGTGTCAGAATGTACTCAGGCTCAGGTTCGGCTGCTCGAGGAGGGATCGCCAGATGTTGTTATTGCAATGTTTACCTGTATGCGGTTTTCCATACCTGTGCTTTTTTTTCTTTCCCTTTTTTTCATCAGCCTACACTGGCATATGCATCACGACAAGTCTCCATCCGAGGCGCATAAACGCAAGCGATACACATGTACATGTATTCGCTATATCCGATGAAACCGCTATGGGTTATATGGCGGGCGGCGACGTGTTAAAATTGTGCGTCATATGTCCGCAGGGTTCATACATCTCTTGAAGTAAGTATGATATCCCTGGACCTGACGGAACACGCGCCTCGTCGATGCAACGTGTTGGTAGGGTCGCCGAGCCGCTTTTGTGTTGCTGAACCTCTTTTTGCCCTAGGCTTCTTGCCTTTTGGATCATACGCGTGTCGTTCGAAGTTGAACGTTGTAGGGACCTTGGCGTTTCCCTCGGGTCCGCGTGAGGATTCGGGGTGACGTTGTGTTGTGTTCAAGGTGCGTGGTCGGCGTCGAAGGCTCGCTTGCGCTCACAGGGAAAGCGGCTGTGTAAACATTCGTGGTCGCCGGATGCCCGCGGATATCGGCGGCTTGCTCCATACAGGATCGGTCGCTCGTCTAGGGTATAATGTGCGGGAGTTTACAGCGTTGTGCCATTCGGGTATACCTGAAGGTCTGAACGATGATAAAGGTAGCGATCGGTGCTAGGATCGATCGATGATACAGGTCGAGGTCTAACCAGCCAATGTAGACTCAAAACATTGGCGGCTACATTGCGATACATCCAATATGCAATTGTACAGCGACTTGCTGTGAAGCGCGCAGCGGCAACCCCTGGGACCTGGGCAGTGTGTTGAGGGTATAAGCAACGCACAGTCAGTTCTTCAGTGTTGGTGTGGCCATGTTCGTCGTTCACCCCGCCACCCTCTGTGATGTCTGCTTCAATCCATACATTATAGGCTCCTCTGAACCTGCTAATTCACCCCACGCCATAGTGTGTGGTCATATTTTCTGTCTCACGTGCGTACTTCGACAGGGCTCCTCAGATCGCTCCTAACACGACGCCACCACAGATGTCTCCGGAACATCTCTCCGAGTGCATGTCCACTCTGCCGAAAATCATTCCAGCCCGACCGTATCAGAAAATTGCATGTAGCAGGTCCACCCGAGCTTGACGGCGCTGCAACGATCGATGCAGGAGCGACGCAACTCCTCCAGTGTGTCGCGCTCGTGTCTGGCGAGGACGTCTCTGACGTCGAAGTCATCGAAGTCGTTACCGAAGTCGAAGAATGGCTCTCCAGCAACTCCGCCGAAGACAATTCTGTGAGTATGAATGCATTCTCATGCACTCCAACGAGGTAGCCCTCGAGCTGGTGCTGGCGCATGGAAATGGGATCATGATGACGGGTGGACCTGCTTCCTTGGTTCCTTCCGAGTTGTCCGCCTTGTGATGACACGTTCTTACCTATCCCACGAGTTAGCATCGACCGCTGCGTGCCGCCTTGGCCGCACTCCGGCGATACAAGGCACTGCAAGAACGCAATGAACGAGACCACGCAGAGCATCGTCGCGTCTATCACGAGCTGGCGGCCTATCGACGCAATGCGCATCAAGACCCACAGACCTCTCGCGCTGTGGAAGAAAGTCTTTTGGGCAGGATCGACGAGATCGAGAGTAGCTATGCGCTGTAAGCCCCGTTGTCCCTTCTATATAGTAAATGGCGCTGATGCGAGAACAGGGAAGCGAGTCACACTGATCCTGAACGAGGGCTAGGCACCGTTCGACTCACTCATGTTTTTCAGTTATCGCGGCTCCATGCCGAGATCAAATTTCTCCGTGGTGACGCCCAACAGCCTTATCGTAATGTTTCTAATCCCCTCCACCTCAGGCAGCAATTTCCGGTGGCGCTTAGTATCTATGAGGGTAGTTTATCATGTTGAGAGCATTCCTTCTGTAAGGTCATATACCCTCTTTCTCCTCCAATATAGTCCAAATACAGTAGTCCCTCCCTCTGAATGTATGATGATGAGACTCTGCTGGACATTGTGGGTATACCTGCTAGTCGAGCACCGCTTACAGGTTCGGCCAATCATCTAGGGTATACTGTGCGGGAATTTACAGCGCGCCATTCTGGTATACCTGAATGTCTTGATCGATGATCAAGGTAGCGATCGGTGTTGCGAGCGATCGATGATAGAGGTCCAGCCAACGTATGGACAACTGATTCAAAACATTGACGGACACATTGCGATACATTCAATAATGCTACAAATAATGGTACAGCCTGCTGTGAAGAGCGCATGGCACCTCCTAGGCGGCAATGACCTGGGCAGCGTGGGGCTATAAGCACACGACGTGATCAGTGAACAATCGGGTGGGACGGGATGTGCTACTGACAGTGTTAGGGTTGAGACCGAGCACCCTTGCGATCGAGGAAAATTCTTGCTGAGTCGGCTTGGGACTGCCAGCCAAGACTACGATACAGATGAGCGATGCCGATCATTGCTGCCGATCGACGAGGACACGTACTTTCGTCGACGCGTTGCTTGCTCAAGCCAGCCTCACTTGCGAGCTTGGCATTGTCGTACCCTGTCATGATCGAGTTCAATATTAGAGCAGTGAGTATTAGATGCGACGAGACGCACCTTTGGCGGTCAAGGCGTTGGTGATAGCGGAGCACTGACCGGTCATGATGAAGATGGTATGGATGTGGTGTGGTGTGAAGATGGGGTGGCTTTGGAGCAGGTTCTTATCTCAAATTGGGGGTTGGTAGGACATGAGAGATATACTGATATGTATTGATGCCCGTGCTGATATGGCGTCATCTCCATCAATCACGGCGGACATTTGTGGGAGTTAGTTGGCTGAAACGTCTGGCTACAGCAAGGACCAAGTCAATGGAACTCGACACGTGCGACTTGTAGGGTACTTAGAACGATGGGCCCTAAATTCCTGTGAATTCGTGGTACATACGGATTGGCAGGACTGGGAATAAGAATAGGGCGGTATTCCTTGATTGACCCTGTTGACATCATGTTTGTGTTTGTTTGGCATTGCTTCCTCCCATCTTGAGTTGAGTGAGGCCATCATCACATACTCGCCAGTCAACGCCTGTACCCCTCAAGCTTCGTTAAAATGGTACGTGTTCAACACCGTAGATTGCGGGACGCGTCGAGACATGCAGCCGTCTCTGTGTTCCGTCGATCCGGTAAACACTTGAGGATGGATGACGACGCTGACTGGTGGATGTTTGCAGCCTCCCAAGAAGAAGGTCGCCAAGGAAGAAACCACTGTCTCACTCGGTCCTCAGGTCGCTGAGGGAGAACTCGTTTTCGGCGTTGCCCACATCTATGCCTCGTTCAACGATACCTTTGTCCACGTTACCGATCTGTCGGGCAAGGAAACCATCTCCCGTGTCACTGGTACGTCGTGTAGTTATACGCGTTAAATCAGCCATCATCTGAATCGTTTCAAAAAGGTGGAATGAAGGTCAAGGCCGATCGTGACGAGTCTTCGCCGTATGCTGCCATGTTGGCTGCTCAGGATGTCGCAACACGCTGCCGTGAAGTCGGTATCACTGCTCTTCACATCAAACTCCGGGCCACTGGTGGTACCGGCACAAAAACGCCTGGCCCTGGTGCACAGAGCGCACTCCGTGCGCTCGCCCGTGCGGGTATGCGTATCGGTAGAATCGAGGACGTGACGCCAATCCCCACCGATTGCACAAGGAGAAAGGTAATGCTCCCTGCGATCGTTGTCCCGTTGCTAGGTTCGCTGACCGCGATTTTGATAGGGTGGTCGCCGTGGTCGCCGTCTGTGATGTCGTGTGGTTACATTTCTATCCGCATGTAAATGCCACGATAAAAAGTGTTTTCTCATATCGTTGCATGTACCCTGGTCGTAATCAATGTCGCTGATCGACGCGCATCAGGTGTTGTCTGAGACACCTGCCCCGCGGTCGTTCGCCTTTTCTGTAGTAAACGTAAAGTCGTGAATCGTTGGGCACTGGACCTATACTTGTACGGTCGAGGAGAAAAAATTAATTTAAATTAATTAAATTAATTCTGGGAGTAAAAATTAATTCGAACGTCAGTGTGCGCGACCAGGAGGAAACGTCGTCGACGCAACTTCACCCAAGCAGTGGACAAACACATATATTAATGAAAAGAACTATACTATTTGAAAGAAGTAGGGAAAAAATGGAAAAAAAGTGAGAACACATCAAACTAGGAGCTGTAGGCATCTCAATACGATTCGCGATGTCTGTGGCGTCATGTTGTACCCATGGCTCAATGCTGAAACACTGGGCACTTCTGAATCACCCAACGACCCGTGCACTCTGTCGAGAAACAATGCTTGCACCTTCGATCTCTATGTTTCTTCAAGTTGCTCGACTCCATAGGGCTGGTGCAGTTCCCGCTCGGTTTCTGTTTCTTGCCTGGTCATGCATCCAAACCACTGGTACCATGACTGGTACTCTCTGGCAGCTCTGACTCAGTGGGCCATTTTCTCAGCACAAGCGCCATGAGTGATGGGATTGTTGAACGAAGTAGTGTAGTATACCATACATAGTATATAGTTCACACACTTGTTCTACATATATGAACTCAGTCGTCTGAGTTCGAATATATCTCTTGATCCACTACCGCTATCATCCAGCAACGTTTCAACCAACCAACCGAGTAAGTACCAAGTCACTGTGTACTGTATGCTATTCAATAGGTTATGAGCCCTGAGTGGTGCGTTACTGCGATTTACTCATGTTCCGCCACTTGGTACTTGCAACACCGGTTGTGCGTTTTAATGCCAACTGCATGCAAGCATTCATTGTGTTCCAGTGTGTTTTTACACTGGAACATATGTGACATGGACAGAGATCCATGAGGTGACTATGTCACCTGGATCCTGGGCTCTAAGCACCATAAAGTGCGATGCTAATGCTCGCCACCCTTCTTTGTTCCCCATCGAACAGTACTGACGTCTTATCCCTAGATCTATAAAACCATGTCTTCTTCAAACGACGGTATCACCATTCCCAAACTCTCTGGCCCCAACTACCTCTCCTGGGCATCTCAGATGAAGGCTTACCTTCGCGCCAAAGGACTCTGGGTCGCCATCCGCATGGACCGCAACGACGGTACTGACGACGACGACATCAAGGCCACCAAGAAATGGGATGACGCAAATGACCAGGCCATGGGCCACCTCCTTCTGAGGATGGAACCAGCCATTGCCAACCGCTATGTGCCTGCCCTCTCTGCAGGCGATATCTGGAAGGATCTCAGGGATGCTTACATGAAGCCCTCTATCGCAACCGTCTACATGGAGTTCCACTCCCTCCTCAACACTAACATTCCTGAGGAGAACCATCCCACTCCCTCCTTCGCGAAGATCAATGTGCATTTCGCGCGTCTAAAGGAATATGAGTATGAAATCTCTGACAAGGTCCAGGTGATGATTGTCCTCGCCAAGGTCCCCAAGTACATGGATGTCGTCACTCACCTTCTCAACATTGCTGAGGATGCTCCCTCTCTCACTGCCTCCTCCGGCACCACTACCCCTGCCACGTCTAAGAAAACCACTCTCACCCTCACTGAAATCGAGCGTATGGCCGTTCTGGCCTACTCTTAGCACATGTCCAAGCGTAAGCCCCAGCAGCACGCAAACAAGATTTCTGCGGTCAAGCGCAACGAAAATGACCCCAAGTTCTCGCAGCAGCAGCAGCAAGCACAGCAACAAGGGTCAGGGGGAGATAAGAAGAAGAAGAAGCGAGGTAACCACTCTGAAGCGGGCCAGGCCAAGCAGGACGCATGCAAAGCTGCGCATACCCACACTGTCGCCGCCACCAATGCCTCCTTCGCCTTCTCCGCCTTCGCAAACACGCCGGTCATTGACCCTGCCATCACCACTGTCACAACTCCTGTCGTCGACCCTCATCGACTCTCTCACACCACAGGCGCCGCCCACTATGGCAAGCCCGCCTTCCCTCAAACGAAGTGCTCCATTGCGCTCGCTCATTGGCTCGAGGTCACTCCGACCATCGAGACTGTCCGCCGCCTCGACCCTGTTGCCAACAGGGATCTTACATTCCATCATCGCATCTCCGCCCCCGCTGGTGAGGCCACCATCCAAATGCTGGATGATGGGATTGACATCGAAGCCTTTGGCTTCCC
>MU131038.1:2474-35369 GCA_015039435.1 Imleria badia
TGAAGTCATGATATTCCACAAAATCTTCCTTATTCCATGTAAAGTGGCATGATGCGCCAGAGTCGAGAAGCCACATGTCATCAAACTCTTCTATCTCTTTATCTTCCGACTTATGAGAGGATTGGATTTCATTTGTTTTCTCACATGTGTCACACATTGTAAACAGCGGCAACGAAAGCAGAGTGTCCATTTCACTACATATGACAGACAAAAATATATATTCTACAAACTGTGGCAAATGGGATCGCTCATCAGTGTCTGTGTAGTGTGAGAGGAATGAATGGACGTACTCCATGTCATAGTCAAACTCCCCCTCATCCATATTACCTTTGAGGTACAGTAATAGTCATAGTCGAAGTACATCTCTTCGGCATGAGAGCCGAGAGAGATGCAGTCGTCTTCGTCTATTTCGACGATGGTGGCAGAGGTGATGGTGTCATCGAGACGGTCCATCAGGGAGCGGGATGGGCCAGCTGGGGGGAAGCTGAAGGCTTCAATGTCAATCCCATCATCCAGCATTTGGATGGTGGCCTCACCAGCAGGGGCGGAGATGCAATCGTTGAATGTAAGATCCCTGTTGGCAACAGGGTCAAGATGGCGGATGGTCTCGATGGTTGGAGTGACCTCGAGCCGGTGAGCGAGCGCAATAGAGCGCTTCGTTTGAGGGAAGGCAGGCTCGCCATAGTGGGTGGCGCCTGTGGTATGAGAGAGTCGACAAGGGTCGACGACGGGAGTGGTGACGGTGGTGATGGCGGGGTCGATGACCGGCGCGTTTGCAAAGGCGGAGAACTTGAAGGCAAAGGAGATGTTGGTGGTGGCGGCAGTGTGAGTATGCACAGCTTTGCGCGCATCCTGCTTGGCCTGGCCAGCTTCAGAGTGGTTACCTCTCTTCTTCTTCTTCCTATCTCCCCCTAACCCTTGTTGCTGCGCTTGCTGCTGCTGCTGCTGGTTAGGCTGCTGCTGCTGCTGCTGCGAGAACTTGGGGTCATTCCCCTTGCACTTGACCATAGAAATCTTGTTAGCGTGCTGCTGGGGCTTACACTTGGACATATGTTGAGAGTAGGCCAGGATGGCCATACGCTCGATTTCGGCGACAGTGAGAGCAGTTTTCTTGACCACAGCAGGAGAGGTGCCAGAGGTGCTGGAGGTAGCAGTGGGAGCGGGGGCATCCTCGGCAATGTTGAGGAGATGGGTGACGACGTCCATGTATTTGGGGACCTTGGTGAGAACAATCATCGCCTGGACCTTGTCGGTGATTTCGTAGTTGTATTCCTTCAGACACGTGAAATGCGCGTTGATCTTTGCGAAAGAAGGAGCAGGATGGTTCTCCTCGGGAATGTTTGTATTGAGGAGGGAGTGAAACTCCGTATAAACCGTGGCGATGGAGGGCTTCGCGTATGCTTCCCTGAGATCCTTCCAGATATCGCCCGCAGAGATGGCAGGCGCATAGTGGTTGGCGATGGCTGGTTCCATCCTCAGAAGGAGGTGGCCCATGGCCTGGTCATTGACGTCATCCCATTTCTCGGTGGCCTTGATGTCATCGTCATCGGTGCGTCATTGCAGTCCGTGCGAATGGCGACCCAGAGTCCTTTGGCACAAAGGTAAGCCTTCATCTGAGGCGCCCAGGAGAGGTAGTTGGGGCCAGAGAGTTTGGGGATGGTGATACCGTCGTTGGAGGAAGACATGGTTTTATAGATCTAGGGATAAGGCATCAGTACCGTTCAATGGGGAACAAAGAAAGGTGGCAAGCATAAGCATCGCGCTTTATGGCGCTTAGAGCCCAGGACCCAGGTGACATAGTCACCCCATGGATCTCTGTCCATGTTGCATATGTTCCGGCGTAAAGACACACTGGAACACAACAAACGCTTGCGCAATGTTGGCATTTAAAACGCACAACTTGCACTGCAAGTACCAAGTGGCGGAACGCGAGTAAATCACAGTAACATGCCACTCAGGGCTCATAATCTGTCAAATAGCACACAGTACGCAGTGACTTAGTACTTACTTGGTTGATTGGTTGTGCATTGCTTAGATGGTATTGGTAGTGGATCAAGAGATGTATTCGAACTCAGACAACTGAGTTCGTATATGTAGAACAAGCGTGTGAACTATATACTATGTATGGTATACTACACTACTTCGTTCAACAGTCCTCACCCACCTCACGAGACACGACAGCATGTCGCCAGCGACCTCGATGACAACACCCGCTCTCCCCTCTCCCTCTCCCTCATCATCACACACCTCGTGACAACGCAACAACGCACGCTCTCCCCTCCCCCTCCCCCTCACCCGTCTTCACCACCTCACAAGACGCAACGGCACATCACCTGCGACCTCGACAATGATAGGCACTCTCCCCTCTCCCTCTCCCTTTCCCCTTTCCCTTTCCCTCATCCTCACCCACCTCGCGACATCGACATAATGATGTGCTCCCCTCTCCCTCCCCCCCTCCCTCGTCCCCACCCAGCTCGTGAGATGTGACATCAACGCAACGGCACATTGCCAGCAACCTCAACCTCAACATCCACGCTCTCCTCTCCCTCTCCTTCTCCCTGGTCGTCACCCACACGAGACGTGATGTCGACGACGACGCGCACGCACTCTCTCTTCTCCTCCCACTCCCACTCGTCCTCATCCACCTCGCGAGACGCGACATTGACGACAACGCGCTCTCCCCTCTCTCTCCCTTTCCTGCTCCCTCATCCTCACCTGCTTCGCAAAATGCGATGACGATGACGACATGCACTCTCCCCCCCCCTCTCTCTCCCTCTCCCCTATCCTCACCCACCCTGTGAGACGCGACGACAATGCACTCTCCTCCCACTCCCTCATCCTCTCCCCTTCCACTCCCTCTCCCCTGTCCTCACCCACCCCGTGAGATGCAACAATGATGCGCACTCTCCTCCCACTCCCACTCCCACTCCCCCATCCTCCCCCGCCTCGCAAGACACAACGACAACACGCGCTCTCCTCCCACTCCCACTCCCACTCCTCAGTCCTCACCCACCCCGCGAGACGTGACGACGACGCACGCTCTCCCCTGTCTCTCCCACTCCCTCGTCCTCACCTGCCTCACAAGACGTGACAACGATGACGACGTGTGTTCTCCCCTCCCTCTCCCTCTCCCCCATCCTCACCCACCCCACAAGATGCAACGACGACGTGCACTCTCCCCTCCTCCCTCTCCTCGTCCTCTTCCCTCTCCCCCCCTTTCCCCATCTCCCCCATCTTCACCCCTGCAAGATGCAACGACGACGCGCGCTCTCCCCTGCCTCTCCCACTCTAAGTCCCTCATCCACACCCACCTCGCGAGACGCGATGACGATGACAACGCGCATTCTCCCCCCCTCTCTCCCTCTCCCTCTCCCTCTCCCTCAGGCTCTCCCCATCCTCACCCACCCTGCGAGACGTGATGATGACATGCGCTCTTCCCTGCCTTGCGAGATGCAACATTGACACAACAGCGCATCGCTGGCAACCTCAACAACAACACGTGCTCTGTGCTCTCCCTCTCCCTCATGCTCTGCCTCGTGAGCCACCTGCCTCTCAGACCTCTCCATGCATGAGGAGTTATTACACATATTTAGTAGTATTTCATGTATTCTGTACTATACAACAAATACAAATATCCTTTTATTCTACTGCCTGAGCATTTAGAGTAGCTAATTCGAAGGGGGAGAAAAAAAATGGTAAAAAATTTATTGAGTTGTGTTGTACTGTCACGGTACATGTGTGCGCGCTGTACACGCTTGCGCTACTAGTATACGGTCAGTGTGACAGTACTGTGACTGCTGTACGGTTATGTCACAGAGCTGTACAGAGGGGACCTATCTGTGACACTGTGACAACTGTAATTAATTGTACTGCACTGTACAATCTCACACAGTAACCAATGGGCTTGCAGATGTGGCCAACTACAGGGAGCAAAAGGAAGCAAAGTACGTGGTACTAAGCGATATCATTACAATGACTCGGATGCAGTGATAACCACCGGTGAAAATTTCCGCGAGCCTCGAGGCATTTCTAGCCATGGGTTATGGCTACGAAAACCCTGCAAACCAACTCGGGAAATTGAAAACCCCATGGACTATCAGGGAGTATGCGTATGCATTAGGAGGGAGTCAACTGTAATTACTTACAGATTCGCCCCACCACATCATGATGGACGGAGTGCGCCACAAGTGAGGATGGAGTGAACTTTGATGGGATCCCGCGCGCCTCGGCGACTTGGAGCCAAAGCCTAGTACTTGGACTTGAATACATATAGTCGACCCCTCAGGTTCACGTTGGCAGATTCAGAATCAAGGGGGAAAAATAAAATAAAAGATGACATTCGCATAACGAGGGTACCACAAACAACTATAATATCAGGCGCAAGACTCGAAAGAAAAAAAGCTACAATCGAGAGGCCGACAAGTGGAGCGTTTTCGCAAAGGCGCGTCAAACTACAAGGGAATGGATTTTAAAAGAAAAAGATATCAAAGGGTGATACATAGGGGAAAAAAGCAAACAAGGAACGAACAAGGTATGTGGGGGGATAGAGGTAGAGAGAGAAGTCGTCCATATCAAACCGTCACTGTCCCACCCCTCAGTTCCACGAGTTGGCAGCCACCATGCTCGGTGAATGCGGTGGCGAATTGGACTGCTGGAAATACGCAGACTGGGACGGAGACGCCAACGGACCAGGCGGGTAAAGAGGCACCGTCGGCACGAACTCGAAAACGTGCTGCGCGATCGCCCGCAGTCGGCTAGGCTGTACCGTCTGGCCCGACGGTTCGGGTGCAGACATGACAGCGTGAATGCGAGGATCGAGATTCATCGGCTGCTGCAACCCTTCTGCACCTGTGGCGGTCGCTGTGCCCGACGTGCCTCGACCGTCCCAGATGCACCGAATTTCGTTTCCGGGAATGATCTGGGCAAGAAGACCAGTCGAGACGTGTCTCACTTCGATGAACCGCGAGTCAAAGAGGAGGATGTACGGCCAGTGCATGGCTACGCGTTCTGCAGTGCCCTCCCACTCGATCGTACCCGTAGAGCGGCTTGGCGCTCCATGTTTGTTGACGTAAATGCCAAATTCTGTGACCATGTGAGCACTGGACTACAGATGATTGATTGTACTGATGGGCCATACCATCATAACACAACAGGAACTCATTTTCAACGCGGAACATACCCATTGGCTTACATGATTCGCAACGTTTTGCCAACCGCTCGTGTCCGTCATCGCGAAGCGGAATCGTAACACTCTTGAAGCTGGTGTCACGATATAGTCAGCAAGATACACCCTTGACCCATCAGTGGGTAAACGTACTCGGTAAGATCCATGATTTCAAAACCCTTGGTGCAAAGAATTGCAATCTTTGCTTTCAAAAAGACCAAGTCGAACGATTCGGAGGGTAAGAAGAATTCCTGACATGACAAACCAAGTCAACTTCAAAGCGAAAACGGTAACCACGCTGCGCACCCTGTACAAACGGAACCACTCCGACCGAGCAGGTCGTATACCAAACCTAGACGTAAACGAAGCAGGCGCCTTGGATCGTTCGTTGATTTTCTCAACGACTGGCTCCAGCACACGGAAGACACTGTCGAGCTACACAAACGTGAGCAAGCATCATAGATTTGACCTGTGAAAAAGGCATACCCCCTTTTTCTTCATGTAGATAACCAAGGTTCGACCGCCTTGGTTACCGACGCTGAAGAAGTGGACGTCCCGCGTACCATTGACTCGTTGAGGAGTCTGCGATGTATGCGCGCTTTGCAGAGACGATGGAACGAGCGCTTCTATATGATAAGCGAATAGAGCCTATTCAAGTGTCCTGTGATTCTCCTGCGACACAATGACAAGGTGACAAACTTGCCTTGTCTGCCAGGACGAGGAACATCCCAAAGTCTTCCAACATCGCGCACTGCGTAACCATTTTAAGGTGTAGCACACGGCGCATAGCTAACAGGAGCCTCGAGGTTAGATCCTCGATCACCAGCGACCAGGAAACTTACATCGAGAGTCATGTCTGAAGCCAATCCACACACCCTCTGCGCATCCAATCGCAACAAGCGCCCTTCCATCAGTCGTAGCTGCACGTGATACTCGATCAGAAACCGCAATCCCACCAAAACAAACGACTCACTAAACGGCACGGAACACGTCACCTTGCCGGTAAACGAATTTTCGTGGTTCCATGATGGCGCGGTTGCGCTCGCTGAGATCGCCGGCACGAAGAAGGTATCTGTGCTGAGCGGTTCCATCTCAAACACCTTGTTAGACTCCTGAACGACCTTGCGCAAACCGATCGCTTCTTCCAGCTTTTGTTTCCAGTCTGCGCGTGCCTGGGGACTCTCTGTGAATAGCGTGTATAGACCGCCAAGTCTCCCACTGTAATGGATTGTGCAGGGGTAGACAAGACGAGAGTCTGTCGCGCTTTCAGGCATGCCGCTTCCTGGTGTTGTGGGTCCGGCGCCATCGCCATGTCTGTTACCGAGTCCTAGACGCAGAATCCCTGCACTTCGTTGCGTCGGCGGGTCCAAGAAACTGGTGAGGTTCAATAGGTCCAAAGGAATAGGCTATGCGTATTTTTAGCTGCGGGGGTTATGGGATCGATTGCGCGCGACTCACCCTGCGATTGACGTAATACTTTGTCACACCATCTTTCTCCTTCGTCTTCGTCAGGACCACTACACATAACTCGTCAATAAGAGAAAGAATGTGGGAATTCCAATGACTTACGATAATTGTCGAACAAGAGGACAAAGAGTTCAGTCCATCCATTCCACTCAAAACCAGTCTCCGGCTGTCTCAACAGTTTGCTAGCATGAACCAAAGATCGATTCTCGTTTAGCAAATCCATATCCTTGCGTCCGGGTTCGTCAACATTCGACAGGTACAAACGTCTCCAGTGTACTTACCACTGCCTCTCCTGGTTTAAACACGATGTTCGAGTTGTAGCACCACAGTTGTACCTTTTGCTTGGCGGATTCGACGCCCGGCTCGCTGTCCTTTCCGAGCGCTTTAATGATCTCGAGAACCTGGGGAATCGCCTCACGATCCTCGTGACCCGCCGGGGTCTCATCGTATACACCTTTCAGAAGCAATTCGTATCGCAAAAGTCGAGGTATAGGGCGGTTGATGAAGCTTTTCATGTCCAGACGATGGGCGTCGGGATGACGTGTACATTGCTATGGACGAGGTCAGCGCTAGAGGAAGGAGTACTCGCGACGAGACCATATACATACGTCCACAAAGGTCTTGAACTCAAAGTTGTTGGCCATTTCATCGTCTATCCGATAGGCAGCGATCGGGTAATTTGGAATATACTCCATGTAAGCTTCCCGGAAGCTCAACGCAGCATCGAACACCGCCGCTGTGATGCTCTTGATGGCGGGGTGCTCCTCACGCTGGACCTCGTGCAGCTGATCAAGCAACTTGCGGTGATGGCCATAGATTTCTGCGAAATTGTGGAACACGTCGGTGATGAAGCTCTCCAACCGGTCCCGCGGAATGATGGACGGGTCTTGCGTCCGAAGTGGCTGGATATACATCTAACAAAATGAAATGCTCAGATACTACCCAGGTCACCAAGACATCATCTCGTACCATTTCAATGTTTTCCAAATCTTTCACGTACCCCATTTCACCCTTGATCAACTCAAAGATGATCCTGAAAGTAAAATTCAGTCTCCAATATTTCTGTAATAGATGGGTTGCTCACGCTTGGCGTTTCGCCTCGGACTTGCTCAGACCTCCTCTCACTTCACTGGGAACCAGATCGTGCCACTCCCACTTCGCGGTAGGGCCCTTACCCATGGCGCTCTGAAACGTACGCAGTTGAGAAATGTTCTGCAGATCCTTGATGGCATGGATAGCCTCTGCAAGATAATACGCGTCCGGATTGCCCTCCGTCGTTTCCTTCATAATCGCTTCGATGGCGAGAGGATACTTTTGGAGATGCTCTGAAGGTCGTGACAAGAAATGCTTCAAGTCCAGACGTCGAGGCTCTTGCTGCCTCGCAGATTGGCGCGAACATTCCTACGAACCAAACAGGACCCACACAAACATAAGCCAGAGATAGTGTGGGCAGATATCACCACGAACCTCGAGGAAAAGCCTCAGATTAGCGTTTGCCTCAATCTCTTCCTTGAATCGCTTTTCGGCCAAAGGGAGACGAGCGACGTAGGTAGGATATGCGTATCGGAAGCTTTTCGCGGCGTCGAGGAAAACGTCTCCAATCTTTTGAATGATCGGAGACTGCTCGCGCTGGCGAACGTACATCGCCTCCACGAGTCGCTTATTGCATTCTCGCAAATCAAGGATGTTACCAAACACCTCCTCAATGAATTCGTCCAGTTGAGAAGTAGGCATGATGTGCGTTGCACGGCGGAGAGGGCGAATGAATAGCTAATCACGGGTGAGTGAAGAGTCAGGTGTTGGGAATGAAATGCGACGAACAGCTTCAACGGAATCGAGGTCCTGAACATACTGTTCCTCTTGACTGATCGTTTTGTGTATAATCCTTTGCCGAAAACATGAGGAAAACGATACAGAACGCGGTAGAAACGTACGTTTGGCGATGAATCTCGCTCTCCGGAAGACTACGCAAAATTGCAGGGTCCACTGTGCTCAGCCAGTCTTCAGTCTACCACAACAGCGTAAGTAGCAATTTCCAGATCCCGTCTGTCCACTTACATGAGGCGTAAGATCGGGTTCGGGTGCCGGGGTGGTGTCCGTTACGTGGGCCGCCTACAACAACATCAGTCTGCATAATGGATGGTGATTTGGAGACTCACGCGTCTTCTTGGACAAACCCATGAATAGCACGGATCTTCCTCGCTACACGTCGAGGTGTAACATTTTGTGAGCATGGTGATCACAGCTGTCGGCAGCTCTTCCCTTTCCCCCCGCGACTCCGAATGACCATCGAGGTCATCCAGGAACATGTACACGTCCTCGACTCCATCCTGGAGCGGCTTATCACCCCACTCAACTTCATAAAAGAAGAGTTGACTTTGGAGGCTACGCGCTACCTGTAACGCCGCACGCCTATCTGCTGTAGAGACACCATGATTAATCAGCAGTTCTCGTTGAATTTGTGATTGAATCGTCGACTGTGAAACGAATCATCATCATCTAAGCGATAAACATCGAGAACGTGATCACATACAACAATGTCCTTTCCAGTAAAGGCACGGGGATAAGGGATACTGCTCTTGACGTGTGTGCCTCTTGGGACTTTGTCTCGTAGTCTAACAGCGAGATGCGAGAGCAGACTGAAGTTGACAAAACGATCCGGATCGGGGTCATCGCTATCAGTAAAGTACCCGTCATCTTCGTCTTCTTGATCAGCCAACGCTCCCCCGGAGCTGCCAGCAGCACCGTAGTCACTTGGGCGGGAGGGGTCGAACGACTCTGTACTGGCCCCAGGAATACCGAAGCCGTTTGCAGAATCGTCGTATGTTTCGGGGTATGACACTGTAGAGGGTCCGGCAGTCGAGAAACCATAGGAACCAATTGAGTTGTCCCTCGCGAGCACTGAAGAACCACTTTTGGGTGCTTGATAATCGCTGTAAGTAGTAGCCGTAGTCGTAGCTGACGGATTCCGACCAAGTAGATCTGTTTGAGCTGACGAAATTGTTGATCCTGTTGAGGTAGCACGGCCTAGTCCAACGTCCGGGTCTTGTGAACACAACTGCGTCAGCATTGCTGGCTTAGGTGCTCAGGTCAACGACCTACGGTTAATGAGATCGGATGATGGGGACATGACACTCGAAATTGAAGGTGCACTTGTGTTGTTGTCTGGATGCAGGCGAGCATTGGGGGGTGAATACGCGTCCATATATCTTGATTGGCCAGACAATTGTTGTTGATTAGGTGGACGGCTTCTAAAAGGCTCCTCTGTAGCATACATGTCAAAGAGCGAATTCTCGTCATAATTAAGACCTGGAATCGCGGGTGCCAGAGCACCAGGAGGTCGCGCGGAAGGTTTACGGGATAGTTGATCACGGATGTCGTCCACAGCTGGACTAGTACCATTGGGGTAGGTCGGAACGGCAGGGACTGGCTTGTAGAAATTGGGGACCATGTCCGATTGAGGATTCATGGTTGGTTTCGCAGAAGTGGGTGATGTTGGAGACCCGGTCGAGCCCCGAGGAGCCATGAAGGCGGCAGACTGCGAGCTAGGTGCTTGTGGTAATTGACGACGACTAGGATGAAAGTGTGTGAGAGAGAGAACAATGGTCGAGAATTTGCATACCCATCAACAGCCGATGCCGATGGGCGAGAGATATTGGGCACAGGCTGAGGAACTTCATGAGGGTCTATGGGGCTGGTGGCTGGTGGGAGAGCGGCGCCAGGGGGGAGAGGTAATGGTCTTAGTCGCCTCTGGGAAGTAGGGGAAACAGCAGCGTCGATGTTGGATGGAGGGATATTGGAGGGGAGTGGTGGGGGTGGGGGTGGTTCTGGTGGGTAGTTGGGAGGCTATCCGTGACCAAGGAGAAAGGAGGGTACGTACGTGGAGGGCGAGGAGGAACTGTAGATACAGGGGGACCCGCTGCCGGATCAGGTTCTGCGCGGAAAGTGTTGGGGTAGTGGTCTCTTGAATTGAGAGAGGCGGCGTTGGGGGCTGAGCGGTCTGCAGGCGATGTGGATTCTTCGCCAAATATGCGCCAGACTTCATCGTAGAGATGCTGAAGATCCTCATCTCCGGGTGGGGGTGGTCTAGGGTTGGATTGGAGAGCAGACATGATGGCGCCGACGGAAATGGATCGACAGCTATGGGTCCTTGTAGTCGCACTCTGTCGTCGACGTTGCTGACGAGAGCGACGAGGAGGACGTCGTCGAGCTGATTTGGGCCAAAAAAGTGCGTAGAGGCAAGTCAAGGATGGCCCGCAGCTCCAAGGCTCGGTAGCCAGTGCCGTCACGCATATTCACACAGCCTGCCAGGGCCTGGCCCAGCCTCTTCTGCCAATACGTACAGATACAACTTGAATCCTCGAGCTCAACTCAGTGAAGATTGAGTTTTATTTCTTTGACCACCGCATCATATGCAACCAATGAGTTTGTTTCAAAGTTTCACGCGGTTGGCGGAAACACCTGCCACCAGCTGCCACCTCAGGCGGCTGCCGTAGCTGTGCCCTGGCGCTTCCGGAAGTTGCTCAAATCGGATATACTCGAACTTCGCAGCCGCATCTTTCGAGGGTCAATCGAAGCACTGTACTTGGATGATCGGCATGGCGAGGATCCCAAAACTAACTTCGTCGGTCCATGACATCAGCGCGGAGAAACCTCCGTTTGGCTCGAGGTGAGTGGCTAGAGTGGTCATGCTATGCCCCGACAAATCATTCGTCACCCGCCAGATTCCTCACAGAGGACGCCAACGTTTGGACCCAAAATGCATGGGATCACGTCCCTGCTCCAGATGATCAGGCAGACAGCATCGCTTCTTCTCTCCAAAGACAGCGCCTTGCCCCTGTGCCTGACCAGGATAAAGAGATATACAACTCGAAACCTGCCAAATATTGGTGAGATATGATGGTACTTCAACATTGACCGTTGTGACAGAAGAATGACAAGGAATAATTTTTATAAAACGAATGCCGACAACTTCTTTCGCGACAGAAAATGGTATCTTGCCATGTTGATCACGATCGACCGATCTCGCCTCACTTTGACTTAGGTTGCATCTGGAATTTCCAGAACTATTGGCCGCCGCAGAGCCCGAGGTATGTGGCCTGCTCGATTGTGATGTACACTTGCAAATTTCATCAGGCAGGAGAGATCACCATCTGCGAAATTGGGTGTGGTGAGATGCCAATTTACACCATCCCGTCAACGTTTCCTCTAAATAATCCAGTCAAGGTGCCGGAAATGCTGCATTTCCACTTCTTTCCGCAAACAAAAACCCTCGACTGGCAATTCGAGCATACGATTACTCCTCCCATGCAGTCAAGCTAGTGCAGGTGCGTGCTTTCACATTGCTTTCACAGGGGTCAGCATATCAACATGTACCAACAGCAGAACTCCCTTTATGCCGATCCACCCATCGGCTCAATACAAGCCGCGGTATGGGACCTCACTTCCGAGAGCACACTACCACCAGGCGTCGAATCAGAAACAGTCGACATTGTTCTCTGTGTCTTCGTCCTGAGCGCCCTACACCCCAACGAATGGGGCAAGGCAATAGCCAACATCCACCGTGTACGCGGCCTCCTGTTTCTTATCGCGTGCATCGTTCATCTCGTTTGCCTTTGGCAGATGCTAAAACCAAACGGGATCGTCCTCGTCCGTGATTACGGACGATACGATCTCACCCAGCTGCGCTTCAAATCCGGGAGAATGCTCGAAGACAACTTTTACATACGCGGAGACAAGACCCGCGTCTACTTTTTCGAGCTGGGTAGGTCTTCGTCATGCCTACGGGTTTCTACTGCCTATCATACCCCTTGAAAGATGAACTGGCGTTGATGTTCACCGGTGCTCGAGCGTCGTCGTCACAAACGACGGTTCGAACCACGGAAGAAGAGACAGAATCTCAAGGCCAAGAGGAGGACGGGGGGACTGGCATCTCGAGCCCTGCGTCCTACACTCCACCGCATAATTCTGCCTCGCATGTACCCTTTTCGGAGCTGTCCGCGGACCAGTCGAATTGTTCACCCCAGAATCCGACTCCAGCTGCCCCACTTCCCACCATCCATCCCCACCTCCTCGTTCCCCTTGCGTCCTGCCCTCCTCACCCTCTGTTTACTATCGAACAACTAGGGGTGGATCGAAGGTTACTCGTGAATAGGAAGAGGCAAATAAAGATGTACAGAGTGTGGATGCAGGGCAAATTCAAAAAGCTGACAGACAAGTGACACTTATCCGTCCCTGCTAGGTACACGTTCAGAACGGACTGGAGATGATTTTGGTGGATAGATTCATCGTAGATACAGCAATGGATTCGTGACAAACCGCGATGTCCAGCAGAGGGGTTTAAAGCATTAATGTATACTGCATTGCAACGTGTCATAAACTACAAGAAATCCACGGCACGTTTCCGTCCCCGCGGTGGTCCAACGACACCGCTAGCATCCTCCGTCTTCATTGCCTCGTGCGCATCCTGGGATCTCTCAGCGGGGAGATCCTTGACGACATCCGGCGGCGGCTTCTCCACCCACTCCTCCTGTTCACGTTCCCTATGTTTCTTCCGTTTCTTCTTGGGACGATCCCGTTCCTTGATTTCTTGCCGCGCTGATATCGAGAGCGACTCCCCGCCGTCCTCGTCCACGTCAAACGACACGAGCGCACCCCCTTTGGGTTTCTTGCTCTTCTTTTCCCTCGTCGCAGCCGCTTTCCCATTCCCCGCGTGGGCGTGTGGGTCACGAGGGACAAACGTCGGTCTAAACGTCGCCAGATCCACTTTTTTATCCACGACGACGCGTGGTTGGGTGTCATCTGACGCAGGAACCGGCTTGTCGCTGGGTTTGCCGGCCGTTTGTAACGAGGTCGAGGGCTGTGACTCGGAGGGTATCGGCGCCTCACCCTCACCCCCACCAGCATCCTCCTCGGGCGACTTGTCCTCCTTTTCATCCTCGCTCTCCTCATCATCGCTTGCAAAAATAGCCTTGAAGATATTCATGGGCGGTCGTTCATAAGTGAGGATATCCTCGCCCTGTCCATCGTCCTCTCCCAACCCAATGTTCGCCAAGTCGCGCTTGCCATGTGGAACCGCAGGTTCCGGCTGCACCTCCGTGACACCTCCGGTCCCAACGCCCCCTGCGCTACCCGTCGCCTCCGTCGTCTGCGACACGTCCGCAGTCGCAGACGTCGACGCCTCCGGCTTGTCAAAGTGCATCTCCGGGTTGGGATCCTTGACGCCAAACCGCTTGCAGAGAAGCCGTGCAGGCTGCCATGGTTTGACTTCTCGCGTCATCGGACCGTACATGCCCAACCGGGCAGCGTACGCCTTGGGTTCTTCCTCCTTCTTTTCTTCCTTGTCCCCCTCCATGATCGGTGCTTGTGATGTCTCCTTGGACGCTTGGTCTATACTTGGGGTATGCAGTCCTTCGACGATATCGGGACCTAGATCGAGCACAGCAGCGCTCGTGAAACGTCCTGCCATCGCACCCGAGACAGGACGGAAGAGCGCGGCAGCCTTGGCAAATTCGCTCATCTCGCGTGCATACGTCTCTGGCGTCTGCGTCGGCAGTGGTTCAGGTATAGAGACCCCAGAACCAGGTTCGGCGTGTGCACGGAGATACGCAGTATATCGGGATTGTTTGTTGGGATTGGAAGTGAAGGGTTTGAATCCTTGCAACGCAGCCTGTGCAATGTGTGGCTCTATGTGAGGGATATAGGGTCCTTGGGATGGAAGTGTGCTTGGTGGTGGTGTCGGTTCTTGTTCCGTCGTATCGGTTCTCGAAGGACCTGTGAAACGACTTGTTGTGATGTTTTGGATTCGTTCTTGGTCCTTCTTTGAGATGTATTCGAAGACGGAGCGTGGTGCGGATGGAAGGGGCGTCTCTCCCAGTGCAGCACCTCGCTAAGGGAGCGGATCAGATGGGTGAATGTCGCGTCGTTCGAGGGAAACGAACCTGATCTGGAGTTATCCCGGCTTTCCATTGGGCGTGCGGTTGAGGTTGTCCTGGTACAGGGAAGCGTGGTATGTTTTCCTTCTCACAAAGCGTCGCCCCCTCCCGTTCCCAGAGAGCCTTGGGATTAGGTTTCCATCCTTTTGGTACTTCGGGAAGAGGGAACCTACAGGAATCGACCTGTGTCGGGGGTATTTTGACGCTGCAAACGACTTACCACATGTCTTCTGCCACCGGTTTGTCCGCAAGTTTAAACCCGAGGAGTACAGGTTGGCCATCGTGGAACACGCCCGCAGTGTTTGCTTGTGTCTGGAATGGGTGAACACGCTTCTCGTCCCTCGAGCAAAGGGCGGAGCTCACAGATGGTCTTGGGACAGTCGTGCCGCTAGACTTAGCCCCACGACCTCCAATAATGACACGCTCTTCATCGTGCGCGTCGCTGAGATCAAAAGCATGTCGACTTCTTCCGTGACCTATTGTGTGATCATAGACGTCCAAGTCATCCTCATCCGCGTCATTGAGTGCGCCCAGTCCAAAACCACCTTGCACGAACCAGTTTGAGCAACAACGAATCCTAAGGTCAACGGTTTGGACGTACCTGCAAGTCGCGGCCCCTGAGCGGCTTGCGTTTCCTGTCCATGCACCCCCAAGCTTGCATGGAGCCCCAACGATCTGGTGTATCCAAGTCCGTGTAAATCATCCTTGCGAGGCACGGCGATCGTTGGCGTATCTTTTGGTGGATACGTGTGTTTCTTCGCCTCCTCATCGACGTCCGGCTCCGTTCTGTCCGGGTCACGCCCATGCTGAATCTCGCGTTGCCGCCACGTCACTCTCGGGCCAACCCCCTGACCTGGTTTCCACCCCATCTTCTTGAGAAGACGTCCACCCACCGAATCCTTGGGTGCAGGTAATATGGCCTGTTCGAGCGCGAGGGTGACTGGGCTAACTCATGGCGCAAGGTCAGCCGAGGCTACGTGAAGCAAGTCAGGATCAACGCACTCTTTCTGGCTGTCGTCTACGCCGGTCTTACGAGCCTTCTCAGCCTGGGTACCCCCGAGAATATCCATCTGATCGTGTTCGCTGACGAGTTTTTGGTCCGCACGGATCTCAGCGAGATCTTCTTCGTCCATAAAGTCCTCCGGTTTTACTGTCCGAGCCTTGGCACGATCCGATCGCGACGAGACGAACGTCGAAGGCGACCATCCTAGATACGCACACGAGTGAGTAGGACGAGTGAGTAGGATTGACGACGAGTAGACAATACGAGCAAACCAACCTTCTTTTGAACCGACGGTGTTGAAGTATCCAGCCGAGAAACCCCCCGTGAAAGCCCCGTGTAGTCTTCGTCGGCCCTTTTCATCTCGCACCTAAGACAGCAAGTCATCAGATAAATAGCCCACTGAGGAGCAACAACTGACTTCTTGCTTCCAGAGTGGTACGAATTCGCCCGTGTCTTTGGATTTCTCGAGCGGTGGCAGAGGGGTGCCAATCTAGAGGACTGTGAGCGGTGCGAGGAGGGGGAAACGAGCGAACTGACCAAGCAAAAGTTTTCATTGGCCTTCTTGCTCGAAGTGTCGACGCCCAAATCGCCGAGTTTCCGTTTGAGCCTTGCAGAGTTCATGATGGGCCGTGGCTTAGCGCTTAGTACTTACCCAGCCTGCAACTCCGAATATTCGTGGTAGTAACCCTAACCATAATTGTGGGTTCCCAATTGAGCACATCATCTGCTCTACGGTCTAGGTTTCGTCCGAGTCGTCATCTTGTGGGATATGTACTTGTCCGCTTACTATCATGGCTCCTCATCCCCGTCCTCGCTCCCCTCCGCCTCCACGCTTGCGTCTACCTCGAAGCGTGGTTCCCATTCTGCTTCTTCCTCATTGCCCACCACCTCTTCTCTCTCTTTCCGCTTCCCATTTACGACCGTCGATCCTCCAGCAGATCTACCCTCCGCAAGAGTCAAACACGTCAGACGAGTGCCCTTTGTGTCGTATTCCGCTACCGGATGTAATTGTAGTTTTTCCTCAGTCTCAGCGGGCAGTGCTGCCAAGTCATACACGAATATCTTGCCGTCAGATGAGATAGTACAGACGATCGTCGTCGTTGCTCGTGCATCCGCTCTGTTTGTTGCGGTTTTCGGGAGCGCGATATGAAGCGTCTCCACGGCTTTTACTCTAACGAGGGATCGGTCAGATATTCAACGGGTGGATATCATAACAAACCTATTTGAATGGCCGACCATCTCGGCGATTATTGTAGGTGTGGATTGTGAATCCTCAGATACTTGGTATATCGATATTTTTTTGTCTTCCGCTGCGACCAATAAAAGTTCTCCATCGCCATTTACACGTTTACAAAACCGTAGACTCTGTATTCTTGATGGGTGTGTGATGGAATGTCGCAAGGCCATATTCTATACGATGACGAGACATGAGCATTAGATGTACCAGCATGAACGGCCACGTACCGTAGAAAATACATCAAGAGAAGACAATGACTGGACGATGAACATCGAGCCAGACAACGACCATCTTACAACTTCGCCCTCTTGGTAGCTAGCTTTGAGTAGTATTCGTCATTAACATGAATATCCTCACCCTTTCCCAATTTCGTGCTGGCCGACCCCTTGCCACGCATCAAATCCCACATACGCAGTGTCTTGTCATGTCCGACACTCAATGCGATCTTTCCAGAAGGGTGAATCGCGACAGAATTCACGCGGCCTTTGTGTCCTTTCAGAGACCGTAGGACAGTCCAATCCCGCGCGTGAAAAAGACATAGGGTACCATCCTCTGACGCGGAGAGTAGATGAGAGCGTGACGGAAATTGGAGATCCGTGATAGATCCTGAACGTAGTTATATTGATTTATTGTCGACGACAACGGACGAGCACATACCTTGATGGTGCATCAGACCACCAATCTCCTTCCGCCTTGCCAAGTCCCACACCTTTACGATTTCATCTGAGCTTCCCGTAGCTAGCCATTTCCCTCCATTCGGTGATGCAGCGACAGCTTTGATGGACGATACGTGTGCAGGAAAGATGAACGCGGGCTTCAAATGAAACTCGTAGCCAGATTCGGAGGACGCGACTGTCCCATCGAGTCCGTAGAGCAGCTTTTCATACGAGCCTGCAACGACGACGAAAGAAGAAGGTAGCTCGGATTTGGATGACAGTTCTGGAGTGCCCACAGCACCTTCATGGGTCACTTTCCGCTTCCCTTTATCTTTCGGGGAGAACGAAATGGCTGGCTTGCGTTTTGTGGGTTGTTGCTGATCTGATGGGATCCCTTTCCTTGTCACGACCGGCTTTTCGATCCGGGCCTTTTTGAGGTTTCTTTCTGCCTTTCGAGTAGCCTTGGTTTCTGCCATGTACGCTGTTCCCGCGAAAAAGCGTTTCCTCCCAAAATGGCATACACGGCACCGTCTCATCACAAACAGTCAACTTCGCGCCGGTGGGCCGCTCAGACTATAGTATGTAGTACTATAGCAGTACTGGCATGACCTGGAGTGGAATCTTACTCGGTTTATAGGCTCTAGTCGTAGGAGCGCATGGAGCGGTTGCGTCAAATGGCACACTGTCTTGTCCAGCTCTCAAGTTAATTGCATATTAAAGTAGGACGGCATATTGTCATACGTCACAGCGCAGCCCTGGATACTTGACCAGACTGTTAACATCGAGATTTCATTACAGACTGCTAGGCCGATTCAATTTCGTCCTTGGCTGACAACACTAAGACATACCAGACCGAGGGTATAAGAACAGTCTCTGTGAGCGCCTTTCTTTCTTCCTAACTCTTCCTTCCTCTCCCTGGATCCCGGTGATCCCAGCAGCGTCAGGCAGCGCTACCTTTTTTTCTATACTATCCCGTCTCTATCGTCTTGATTATTCTGCGCCGGTCGCACACTCCCTTGTCATCCGTCTCCGAGCCCATTCACTCCTTGTTCCATTCGTTAACGCAGACTTGATTCATTATGGTGGTTCTCTCTCCACGCTACGCCGTTCTTGCTTGCTTCTGTGCAGCCATTCCCCTTGCTTTCCCGCCCCCTGTCGAAGCCGCGCACCTCTATGGCAGCCAATCGACGGAGAAGCACGCTTCCTCCTCTCCTGCTACTAATGGCTACCACGACAAGCACCATGAGCGTAAGGTAGTATCCTCGTGCATTCGATCAGTCGTGTCGGTTCGCTGATTTGCGACCTTTTCTGCAGGGACCGAGCCTCCGAGCCCCGGAGCTTCCGCCCCTTTTACGACGCCAGCGTGTCCATGGTCACAGGAAGACCGACGACCATCAAGGGCAGGACCATCACGACCAATCCCATCCCAAAGCTCCCCGGTCTGCTTTCGCGCGAAGCCGCTATCGCCGAGGATCCACTCCCCACAGTCGTCGCTCCTCGGTTTATGTCCCCGGAGACCATGGTAACACGTACTTAGTCACCCGCACACCGTCGAGCAATTTGGGGAATACGCGCAAAGGTACAGATAAACAATCGTCCCATGCCCACAATCGGCGACAGGTCGACGAAAGTGGTTTCGCCTTGGGGAGGATCGACATCATGGCAAGTTCCTTTCGTTCAATCGCCTCGTTCTTTTCGTAAACGTTCTCACTAGGGTACCGCTCAGTCGTCTGGCACCACGCAGCGTCTTGCGTCGTTGACAGTGGACTCGACCCCCATTGACTGGACGTCGGGTCAGAGTTTTGCTAAAGCTTTCCAATTGAACGCTTCTACGACCAACCAAACTCAGTTCATCATGATGCCTACGGTCGAACCATCGAATGCGGCGGGTAAGTCTCGAGGCTCCCAGTGATGACAACACGTCACTGACCCACCCATAGGAGGCTTCGACAAGCACGTTACTCTTGCGACCGAGGTGTTTGATGCAAACAGAGCTGAAATGGTCATGTATTGCGCCACCTACGATCCTGATCCCGGGTCAACATCTGCGCTCCTCATGACGCCGTGCGCTGGCCCGGGCACAACTCAGTCGGCGGCTCCAGTCAACGACGCAGCTGATCCGTGCTCTGACGCCGCAAACGATGCTTCCTCGTCAAATCTGCACCAGAGCCAGATATTTTCTTACGACCCTTCTAGCGGAAGGATCCAACCGATATCAGCCACAACCAGCGCCTCAGGCGTTGACGATAGCTCCGACGACCCCCCTGGGTGTGCCGGGGCACGAGTCCGGAGAGACAACGGCAACCCCACGACCACTGGCTCTACGAGCCCTTCGAGTACCTCAACGAGTACAGCCCCGACCACCAGCGCCTCACAACAAGCTCGAAACGTTACGCTCGTGTACGTTGCGAGTGCGGTCGAGGTGCCTGCGTCATCTCCGAGCGCGTCTTATACCACCAACGCTAGCATCAGCCCAGCGCCCCTCCTCACGACGACCATCACGACGACGGTCGTAGCTACCGTGACGGCTTCTGATCGGACCGTCACACCTGCCAAGGCTGCCGTGTCGGTTTCGGCTTCCTCAGTGCCTTCCCAGTCGAGCACGACCATCATGACGCCGTCCGTCCCCGCCACAGCGTCGCGTTCGACATCGTCTTTGAGCCTGTTGAGTTCTGTGTCCGCAACATCCACCTCAAAGGCACCATCGTTTGCAGAAGAGTCTCTCGAGGTCGAAATTGTGGGGGTTACGCCGTCCCCTACTGCCAATTCCTCATCAACCTCTAGCACCACCGCCACCGCCACATCGACGACGACCTCTTCCTCTAGCTCTGTCAGTCCGTCTCTCGATGCAGAAGCTGTTGCGGCATCGATCGCGGATGGGATGGTGCATCGCCGACGTCGTGCATCCGTAATGGCATCCGGTAATATAAATCATCTGTGAAATGTAATAATGAGACGTGTCCCCAACTCCACTGTATGTAGCTACCCCAAAACGTATAAATGATTTGATATATACCTGTTTCCTGTTTCTGTTGTTCGCGACAAGATATCAGGCCAGATCTACTAGTACCTGGAGTCTGTAGCCTAGTGGCTAGAACTCAACTGGATAACATTGAGCATTCCTACGCACACGAAATTTCAAAAAATCATCACACAGTTCCACTACTACAGTACATATTCCCTGGACCACGTTACTTATATCCAACTATGAGAAATACTTTAATGGGGAGGGAAAGTACACAACATATATCGACAGCATGATCAGAACGAAAGCGTTGTAAAGGATGTTTACGGAGCGAGCAGGCTGCGTCAGTTTTTTGGTGCTTTTCTGAGCATGTCCATCATCATCTTCATAGTGAGGCGGCGCCGGTAGGGCAGAGGGCCGTTGCCCTCGTCGATTCTCTGATGGTCTGACATTTAGCGAACCTAGGTTGATAGGCCGTCATGTCTTACCCTAAGTTCGAAGAAACACATATTGTAACCTTCCTTTCCCCGTCTCATTGTGGCCTGGGCAAGTATGAGAAGGTAGTACCCTGCGGCAAGGACGACACTCACGGAATCTACGAAGTAAAGCCCATCGTATCTGTACCTGCCATGGAACGTGAGTCCTTGCACAACCATCTTCGGTGCATGCCTTACTCTGAAGCCGGCGCGTAACCATTGTATTGTTTTGTATGTCCGCCTCGTATGACTCGTACTGGCCTCCTTGTGCGGGAGGAAATCTGAAGGAATGTGAGGCACGTTGAAATACAATTGTTGGGGAACTCACACGTAGAGATTCATTTCCGGTACCGGGTTCGTCAAACGATTGGTCTTTAATTTGCTTCTGGCAGGACGTCAGTGGCGCAACATTTGTTTACAAAGAACGGCTGTACTCCGCTCTTGTCCCGTCCTCCTGTTACTCTGTCATTTGTAAATGACACCTATAGTCATTGCATAGAGCATACCTGCGCCGACGTAAATGCTACAAGTAGCGATGAGGGTCACGTGTGGCTCTAGATGGAGGCAAAGTGACGTACATCTTATCTCCCATATCTTTGTCGTCCTTGTATCCTCCAGAAATACAAATCGAAAATGCACCTCCGTCTGTACTGGAATCTCCGTGGATTCCTGCCTGCCGCTGCCCATGAACACCAGCTTTCATTAGTTCATCTCTGGAAATTGGACAGTGAATCAGAAACCAAGTAGTAAGATCCGGTGAACATATGCCTGTCTTTGAAAGGGTCGCCAAAACGGACGCCCGGTATATGTCCGTATATCCTCGATTCCCTAAACATGTCGAGATAAATAAGAATACAATATCGATATTTGAAGATCGATGGTACTTACTGCGACATGGTTGGGGGAGATGAGTGTGATGGGAGATAGGATGGCCGAGGCGAAACAGGGTGACCACACATTCTCCCTCAATCAAGGTTGCACCCGTATGAAACCCGTATCCTGTTGCGCTCACTGACTTCTTCAAATGGTTCGCCGTCAAGTACACTATACTGTACCCTTTCGGTTCCTCGACCCCTCCGCAGCCGCAAATCTACTGAAATGAAGTGCCATCAGATAACACGTGTGACAGATTTTCCGCTTTGCGATGTTGCCCTGCTCTCAAAGGGCCGGGTGAGTGTGCGACTCGACTCGGAGAACCCCACACGTGATTGGCTCATGGCATCGCTGACTGTCCTGACAAGACTGAAAAAAGAAAGTGAATGCATGACATCCTGGTTTCGAACGAAGTTGCTTTGCTCCATCTGTTCGACCGCTGTGTTTCGATTGTGGCCGCCCAACGGCATTGGAATTCGCACGGGTGTGATTGATAAAAGGACATGAATCATGATAGCGGAGATCGAGGACAGTGAGATCTGCCCACTCACAACCTTCGAACGGTGTCAACGATGGCCGGCTCGTCGAGCAAATTCCCCATCGATCTCACTTTCCAAGTGTCAAGTACTTGTTACACAGTCGGTTGAAAGTTCTGAATGCAATTGACCTGAAAACATGCCACAAGTCAGCTAGACGAATCTAGCACGATGGGACTGCTGTGACGCCGCGCACGACGAACCTTGTACTACATCTCCTCGTCATCGAAATTTATCTCTTCAATAGGAAAGTCTCCAACTCTCACTCTATCCGACCGCAGGAAAACGCCATAATTGGGACGACACGTAAAATAACGCTCTCCCTGTACGCTATACACCAAGGACATCAGAATGATTATTCGAGATCACGACACACTTGAAAGAGTAGCACATACGATCCATCGTTGCGCCCAATCGGTTCATCGTATTCAATGCCGACCCACACAACTGTCTTTGCGAAACTGGTCTGGCCCACAAAACGCACCGTACCGCGTTTATGGAGTCCTTCTTCGTCTGATTCGACTTGACAACGTGCCCCGATCGGGATATCTACTTTCTCAACGGGCGCAGGCGTTTCCGATGATGAAGCAAATCGGCCCACTTTGTGCCGTTGCTTGTACGCCAATACGGAATCTAGAAAGCGCGTAGACGTGAGCAATGTACAACGCAATCTCGTGTTGATAATTGCGGGCGACCTGTTCTTTTCGCGTACGCGTCATCGCTCAGCTCGAATTTCTCTACTTGGGAGACGTCGGAGAGCTGTCCAGTAAACGAGGTAGCGGGGTTCGTATCGATCACCTGCGGCGTGGAAACATTGATCGCGCCGGCTTAGCGGCCGAGGGACACAACGAACGATCTTACATTCAACGTTTGCGATGTCGTCAATCCGTAAAAACCCAATTGTTTGGTGTCATCCGAAAGCTGTGCGATCGTCTCGCCACCGTCGTTTTGTATGGAAATGCATTGATTTTGGATCGGGATCCCGGTGACGAGCTCAAGCTTTGTCTGTGAAGGTGGCGTGAATGGGTCGACTTGAAGAATGGTGGATCGAGTGGGAAGATGAGAACCTTGAGCTGCTCGACGGTGATGTGGAGGTCAAACCGCCGCTCGGATCGCGTGTCTGGGGAAACTACGAAGACGCTGACAATGCTTGACGACATGTTTTGGAGAGACCAGCGTGTGGCCCCCCTGAAGCACCTATGTACACGAGACCCCGAAAGACGGTGGCTTACTCGACTCGGCGGCGGACTCTTCTCGTCCTTCACTTCACCAGTGACTCTCTCTCCTTCCACTAATCTATCATGTTGATTGTCGAAGCACTCGCAAGACCCACAGTCTGAACGGACCCGATTCATCCGAATGGCTCGCACGAATCCACCGAAAGCGCTAAAACGCGGGTTTTGGGGCGATTTTGTGTGCCCAAATGGCTTTTTTGGATCAGTTAGGTGTTCCCCAGCCAATGAGAGGGCTCGCTCCTTGTGAAAGAGTCGTTCAACACTTGTGAAGCGATAACGTTACTCGACAGCTCTGCAGATGAGTGTCACTGAGTGTGCGATCAGAACTGATCAATTTTTTTTGATAGGGGTGGAGTACTAATCTCGGTTCTAGATCCTAACGGTCAACTCAACGCCTTCACGTCGAGATCGTCACCGCCCGCAAAGGTGAGCCCTCTCGAATAATGAGATATACATACTACTAGTATCAATTCTGAACGCATGACTGTAGTGTGTTGGACTTACCCACACGAATTTATTGCAGCTCATTCTGCACCCAGCGATGACTTTCCTACAAGTTTACACCGCTTCCAGTCCTACCATAGACTACGTTGGCAAGGCAAACACCACATCTGGGAGTTTTTCCTCCTCTCTGTATTATACAGTAAACATCCGTCTGTCCATCAAACAATCCGTCTACACACTCAGCCCCAATTCGCCACGAGTCCTGTGTGACTTTGTGCCTCACCGTGCCGGACGTTCCGTCAACTCCATCGCAAGATCCGTCGTCCCCGCCCCAGGTGACACCACATCGACGGGATGCCACCACTCGTCATCCATCCCTGCGAGCTGTTGGTCTACCATCCGACTCACAAAGCTCGACGTACACGGTCGCGCTCGCATTCCGCGAAGGTTGAGTACGAGCCGTTGTCCAGCGATAGAGAGTATTGGGAACGAAAACCTGTCGAGGCGTCGGTGTGTCAGATGGAGAACAAGTACCAATGGTGGGATGGTGGATGTCCACGCACACGAGCTGAAGAAAGGCTCTCGGATCCTGTTCCGTGAATCACCTTGAGTGTGGGTGGCAAAAGTCGAGTAGGAACTTACTTGACGGAAGATGGTCCTGTCGCACGTGAGCAAGACCCAAACGTCGAGGCATGGGGACGTACCAACAAATTATTGAGAAACCATTATTAAACATGCTTGCCTGCAATATGCATCAGATGAATGGGTATTTTCAATCGTCATTAATATTGACGAAGCTTACAGCGTAAAATGAGATGGCTGGGTAGAGATGTAAAGGTGGAAGGAACCCCCAAGTCAGTATCGTGCCCATTAACGACACCGAGAGGGGATCGACTTTGCTTACCATCGCGCACAAGGAGACGGATCAACGGTGAGGTGGAGTTACTTCGGAACCCCGTAAAAGACTTGCGAAGTCTATGGCACACCAGCATCAACACGATGCTGTCAATCACCATTCTACGTTACATATTAAGCTTGGATAGACTTCTGCGGGTCATGAATAACCCACGTCATAGCCCACAACGGCCACTGTGAATGAGCCAAAGCACTGTCAGAGGTCTCAATGTGCAGGAGAAGGGAAACAGACTGACAGCGAATGCTGCAAGTCCCCAAACGCTATTGTCAGAAAATGGTAAAGCACGATAACAAAGCCACATTACGGGCAATCCTTGCCAAGCAGACGCCATCGATCGGGGGAAACGCTACACCAACAACCCCATCAGTCCTCGTCGCGATCAGTCATCTGTATCACATACCACCGCTATGTCGCCAAAAGTAACACGCAAACCCAAACACCGTGACAAGGTAAAGCGTATACAACGAAAACAACCAAACCGTCGCATGGTAGGTGCACCCCCAGATCGCCCAAGCACGCATCGTCACGACAACTATGCTTGACCTTTGCCTTAAGTATGACCCATGAGGAGCGTCGGCAAAAGAGGACTCACGTCGAACGGATTCGCTAGAGAAAAACATGAAGAGTGTGTAGTAGAGACAGAACGCGTTGCAAAACTAGCATAACAAGCTCAGGAGAAAATCGTGAAACGGGATCGAATGCGAACTTCTTGGGAACCAGGGCCGAAAACTCCGATTTGTTGGAGTGTGATCACTGTCTGCCCAACCAAGTTTCCATATCGGTTCAGTAGAAAACCTGCCTTGACAAACGTCCACGGAGCCTTCCACATATACTCCACCTGGCAGCGACTGATGTTAGTCTGACCTGTTTGGCTGCAGACGGAACATACTTCGGAAGAAAACGTGATTAAATAATCATGCAGGAGCAACGAGTTGCCAGAAACTGCGACATATCTGACAATGGTGGTTAACGAAATCTTAGTAAGAATGCTCTTCGTGAAACATTAATATGGTTTTACTCACTTTAGAATGAATGCCTGGTTCAGAGACGAGAGGTTCGCCGACATACTAGTAATGAATGCGCGCGGTCGCGGCCGAGTTCCAGCGAGATGGCAGAGACGTGTCAATAAAAGCGCAAGTGCGTATAATGCATGGGGAGAAGACCGGACGCTGAACATCCGAATATGCTCTGGTCTGGCACCTTTTTAATGCGTTCCGATGACAAGTCTGTCAAGCAGGGGTAAATTGTTTCAGCTGTCACCATGGGAGCCTATTTTGGCCCGGAGGCTAGGAACGACCGAGAAGAGTAGGAACGACTGTCTTCCTGCCTAAGGGGCTGCCTACGGGAGACTAGGTATAGTTCGAGCTCCACCGCCAGAACCGTGACACTTCGTAGATTCGTCGGCCTGCTACTTGCGGCACATTGAAGCCCGGGAAGTCACTTCGTCGGAGTCCGGAAGGTACAAGCGCCGCAAGGGGTGATTCAAGTTGGTTTGATCATTATCGCCTGTACGATGGCAGCATTTTTCCTTATCTTCGGGCAGCTCTCGCACGAACTAGACTACAGCGCCCACTTCTCGAGCCAAGATCTACGTACATAAGAGCCTCTGACCAAGTTAGACCGATAAGATAGGAGTCACGTGTTCCTTCCGGCAAAGGAAAGCTATGCTTGGCTGGCATTGGCATTGGCTCGAGAGCTCAGTGATAGACAGACAGGTGAAATCCGCATTTACAATCTGTCAGGCGCAGCGGCGCCTTTGACAACTCTTCTCATCCTCGAGCAGTAGGCGACGATGGATCACGGTCACCCATTTTCAGCGTCGACTCGAACATTGTCGGCTTCCGCGTTACGCGAAAGATTGTCCAGACTAACACCTTCGCCTCTGCGCCCCGTGGCTGCCCTACATGCATCGATCGAGTTGAGTGATTATTTCGCGTCTTTTTTTGAATTGCTCGCATGCGCCATCTCAATACTGAAACATTGACTGTTAGTTTTGCACCAACAAAGATACCCCGGAGACGTAGATTGCAAACAATGGTGATCGCCGCCTGGTCCACCTTGCTTGTTTACTCTATCTTCCTCTTTCTAATGCTATGGTGCGAGGCTATCGTTTTCACATTCATGTTCAGCGCTCACCTTGTATGCGCTCAAGTTCGATTCCAGCCCTCTGGCCGTTCCTCGCTATTTATGTCGCATGGATAAATTGGATCGATAAAAGTCCAGAGAATGGTACGAAGCTGAGCCCGTGGTTTCGTTCCTTGAAGATATGGCAGTACTTTGCAGAGTACTACCCTGCGTCGTACGTTTCCAAACATGTGTCAAGCTTTACAACTGTTAACTGTCGTATGCAACGTGCCCAGACTCATGAAAGTGAGTCGAGCACCTCTTCTTGAGTCATTTGGCCTCAAGGGTTTGTACAGGAATGCGATTTACCGGCAGACCGACCATATGTATTTGGTTATCATCCACATGGTTCGTCCTGAATTGCAATGATCCCACCAGCATCTAACCCGTTCGACTCCTAGGAATAATAGGAATGTAAGGGACTAACTCTTGTTAACGAATTGTCCTTCAATGTGCTCTCACAGGGGTGCAATGGCCACTTTCGCAACAGAAGGTTACTTGACTACCTTCTCGTAAAGTGACATGCTGAGAATTGGGCAATTAGCGACTGGGTTTTCCCTCGCATTTCCGGGGATCCAGCCTCACCTCCTTACGCTCTCGAACAACTTCAACGTACCTCTATATCGCGAAATTATCATGGCTCTTGGAATCAGCAGTGTTTCCAAGCGATCGTGCTCCAACATCTTGAAACGTGGCGCAGGGCAGGCCATTGCTATCGTGGTTGGTGGTGCTGCAGAAAGCTTGAGTGCTCGCCCAGGTACGGCAGACCTGACACTGAGAAGAAGGTAAGTCAAGCTGGCTAGGACTAACGCCCATGTTCATACTTTAAACTCGCAGGCTGGGGTTCATCAAGATTGCAATTCAGCATGGGTACGTCAGATGACTTTGTGGAAACCATGACATCTCGTCCCTCATACATTTCCGTCCTGTCAGTGCTGACTTGGTACCGGTGTTTTCCTTTGGCGAAAATGATGTGCGGATCCTAGCTTTTAACTAACACTTGACTTTGAATGACCCCGTCACGCGTTCTAGATCTACGAGCAAATGCCGAATGAGAAGGGGACCACCGTTTACGCACTGCAAAAAAGGTTTCAAAGCATGTTTGGATTCACCCTCCCATTGTTCCACGGACGCGGATTATTAAATTGTACCCTCATGCGATTTCCTAAAGTTGGCTTCCCGTTGCTGATCTGATTTCGTCTCTCTTCCAGATAACTTGGGACTAATGCCCTATCGTCGGAGGATCGTGTCCGTTAGTGAGTCATTCCGTAACGTTGATACCTTGCTCCTTGAGACTTGTCGACGTTCATAGTTGGCCGGCCAATACACATCCAGCAATGTGCTCAGCCCTCGATCGAAGAAATGACGCGGGTGCAAACGCTCTATATCGAAGAGCTAACCCGGTCAGTCCAGTTCTTTCGATGCGGCGTTTCATCACATTTCCTGACCCCCCACGCTGATAGAATCTGGAACACGTACAAGGACGAATTCGCAAAGACGCGTACCAGGGAGCTGAGCATCATCGACTAGAACACCCCTTTGCGGGGTATCCTCTGTTTATTATTTACATAAATGTTGGCGTTGGCATATTTTCGGTGTGCCATAGATAGAACGAAGATGAAATTCGACATGTAATACATTGCCATGCTTGGATCAGGGGAGCCAGATGAGTAGATCGTGTCGTCGAGGTCTGCCAGGTCCGGACCCCGCAAAAGGTGCATATTCGTCGACATCATTTGATGTCACGATCCCAATGTGAGTACAAAGTCTAAAATAAAGACTGGAGGAATGAACAAAACGAGCGAATGAACAAACGAGCGTCGGTATGTGCAAATCATCAGGTATTAAAAAGGTCCGGTATAATACGAAAAAAAAAAGGTATCAAAGAGGGGATAGTGAGGTAACTGGCGTTCAGAACGACCGCAACCATGATGTCTGTTGAAGCACGATGCTGGGCTCACGGTGACGTCGTGATGTACTGCGCGCACACGTTGGGGTCATGGTATGCAGAAGGATCCTTTGTCAGGAATCCCTCTTTGACGCCTTCGAGATAAGACCTAACCAAAACCGGTCACATCGATCGACATGCGAAACACTTGTTTTGGGCCATGTACGTACCATTGCCGAGCTAACGCCGTGCCGTTTGTGAGGCTCGAAATCTCGGTCTTGAAGTTCCAATACTAGATAAGCCACACGCGCGTTGACAATGACGGTCTCGGGTGCACAAGGACGAGTCTGCTTACGATCCATCCTGCACCTTTGCTATACGCCCACTTCTGAGCGTCTGCCCACTTGCAGAGGAAGTCGTCTGTGGCGTTGACTGCAGGTTGGGTCGAAAGTCCCCATTCGCCGAACCAGAGAGGTGAATTACTGAGGGCGGCATCGTTTTGAATACGTTGTAAGTCTGAGAGGAGGGTAGGGTGAACGGTATGTTTTGAGAAACGCGATGTCATGGCTTACTGCACACGCTCGTCAAGTAGGCTTCCTGAGTTGCATTGGCAACACCCTGGAGAACGAGATGAGTAAAGCGTCAAAAGACACCACCACGCGAACTGCATTACCCCGAACCTGGGGTGTGTGAGCAAAAAGACGCACAAGAGATGATCGACGACTTACGAGTAGTACAAATGGTTATCGTATCCCTGGGGTCCAATCGCAGCATCCGCAGGGTTGGATGGGTTGTTGTACTGCCAATTAATGTCCATGAAGCTTAGGGAAACGTAAGCTACACTGTACGCTGTGCATAATGGGAATCTTACTTGGTAACCAACGAAGTTTGGCCGCTCTGGAATGACGACGACGTACACTCGTCTTCGAGGTCGTACTCGTAGGCAATTTGGAGGAGAATAGGAATAGCATCCCGCATCGCCGCGGAAACCTGAGCGTTGCACAAAGAAGGTGAACATGAATCACCAAGTGCGGCAGTAAAATTCTTCGATGAAGTAGAGTAACCCGATGGAGTGCCAGGAACCGGAATACCGAGGGTGTACTCTACGGCACGAACAGTTCGAACGAAGTTCTTCTGGACTGAAATACAACATTAGAATCCAGATGGACCGACACACATGGGAGCATACATTCGCCATAGTCCGGTGTCTGTGTAGCATTCATGATGGGCTCGTTAACGGCCTCAATGGCAAAAACACTACCAAAGTTGGGATCGAGATGTGCCAGCGATGTCATCACAACAGTCCAGACCAATGCACGGTGATAGTTATCTGGCGTCTAGCAAGAAAGTGTCAGATCGTACAATGTATGCGTCATTCGTACTGACATAGAACTGAACGTCAGTGGTGCAGCTACCATATTTTTAGCTTCAATGAATTCATTCGAATGCTGAATCACGTACTTTCCAGTGAATTGTTGTCCGGGTGTCTGAACACCTGGCAATGCATGGTGATCCAAAATTGCTTTAATTCCAGCCTGTTTTAGCCAATTCAAGCCCATACGCTGTCGAATCAACCTATGTTGAGATTTTGGAGCAGGTTTCACGCTTTGAAGTACATACTAGGTACTTGAGACCTCCGCGAGGGAACGCTTCTGCTGGGCGGTTTACGAGTGCTTCGACGATCCAATATCCGAGCTGAACGATCAATGCATCACATTAGGATATAATATAATATAATGTTGACATGACAAACCGGGACTCGAACTGTGTTGATCCCTGCCTCTACGAATTGATCGACGTGGGACTCAGTGAACCAAGTATTCCAGTGTTCCGCGAATTTCTCGTCGACGATGGTGGGATACGCTTTAGCGAATGCACTAGGTATGCGTGAGATACGAATCGAGTTGGAGAGCTGGTTCAACTTACGATTCGGTCGCAATGCAATCCGCACAATTTGCACATGATTCCCCACCCATGTTCAGCCATTCTGAAAACTGTCAAGAGGAGCCCGTGTCATAGCGCAACGGACGCGCATACCTTGTGGGAGCATCCACGGCTCGAGCACGAGCCTATACCGCCGATGTGTTCAATGTTCAAGAGTGAAGCGAAAAACTGAAGCTGAGATGCACTCACCACGAACCCAAGTTGACACCATATATCTTGTCGCTAGGTAGTCCCGCAAGGACCTGCGTGAAAAGCACCGACGACAGGGAGAAGGACAAGCCCAACAGTGGGTTTTTCATTGTGGGGTTATGGAGAAGCTGGAACTTGGAGCTGCGAAGGGCATTCACGGAACGGTAAATATATATACTGTTTGGAAGACCCACATTCACTGAAAGCGGCGCACGATCATACAAGGAGCGAAATTTTCAGGAAACCGAACAAATAGCGTTCGGGAGGAACCGCGGCGGGAGAAACGTGGGGGACCTGTGACCTTCCGAGCTATTGATAGGACAGTGCAGTCATTCGAACGTAACCCTGGCATTCGAACTGAGATATGTCATAATTTGCCTTACGGCTGCATTTTGCAATGCTATTCGGTGCGGCTAAGATGTCGTTATTGCAGCTAGGATGCAGTTGAGCGAGTCAAGAGACATGCTGCCGAAAGACCTCGTGAGGATTTCTGCGCAGTGAAAGAAATGGGAGTGAATGAGCCGAGAGCGAGAGCCGAGTGTATGTAGGTAAGGAAATGTCGTGATGCGGCCCAATCCCGTAAGAAGGTAATACTAGTAAATTAAGCTTACCCTCCCACATGTCCTCCAAGTCGAACTTGAAGTGCCCTCCGACGGTCACGCGCTGGAACATAGTGTGCTCCTCAGATCACAAGATCGCGCTTCACCATGCTTTTTTGCGACCCCATGGGAACTGTCTCGCTTGCGGGCCCCAGTTTCAAATAACCTACAACGTCCATGCTTTCAATCTCCAGACGAGTGTGATTCACGTTCCTCGTTTGACTTGTACCAATACAAGCGAAGCGCGGTACGCGAATTACACTCAGCGATGGTGTAGATTTAGATGTCTTGGACACATGGTCGGCGTCCCCGGAATCTCGAGTGGTGCATGGTGTCTCGCACACTACTACATGGTGCTTGTCGACAGCCGCCTCCTTGACTCCGACACAAGATGCGACGCTGATCAAGCAAAACGGTCGGCCACGATCGCAACACACCGAAAGCAAGGGAAATATGGTAGATGTACACAATCGCGCCTGCGGTTAAACGGCGTCGAGCGCACGAAACCATCTCCAACTTGAAGGAGATCAAACATCGGACCGCAAAATGGTGTTTTGGAGGGCCCAGAGAGCCCACTGCTGGAAAGGGGTTACAGTGACTTGCTGTTGGGATTCCGCGGAACAAACCTCGTCGGTGATTACCCCGCAGTGATCGGCGCGTGCGTAGTTGACGATCCCACTCCACAAAACACTTTCACAACGCGTGCAGGGAATCTGGCATACTGGCGTCCACGGTTCCACGTCGACGTCCAAATAGGGACTTCTAATTTCAAGACAGCTTCCATAGATATATGTGCGCTTTTACCTCTTTCCACCTGCCAGTGGGTACTCCTCTCACCGGGTCGTTGCTACCTGATGTAGCAGTTTCAAGAGCACTTTACTTTTCACTCTCACACTGCAGTGCCCGTGCAGCAAGAAGCATATGCTTGCAACGCGTACGGGAGAGGTGGCAATCGGATAGAGAGAGCCAGCCGGGCGGCGGCAGTCGCTGGGAGGATGAATGGACTTCACAGGCGCGCCACAATTTGGCAAACACAAATTAACAACGCAATCATTACCCTTGCTTTGATTACCATCATCGATTGCGTAGCTCATTTAGTCGCTGTTGTGCGCAAAGTTCCCACCAACTCCGAGAGTATCAACAACTTGGATAGTCTCGTGACCAGACGTCCTCTTTGGTCATGGCCTTAACAGGCCTCGGAATCTTCCGATGACCAAAACGTCTGGTGACTTTCGGTCGAAGACT
>MU131039.1:4469-35289 GCA_015039435.1 Imleria badia
TTGGGAGCCGCCGCGGTGGGTCGTTCGCATTCGCGGGTGGATCCAACGCGTTCTTGAGTAGACGGAACACATATATGACTTGAGGCGTTTCGTGCATCTCAGATTTCTGCCATAAAAAGGGTTCGAATGAGTCAAGTACCAACCATCGACCCGCACCGTGACTCACCTGTACGATCTCCAAGAGGCTTGCGATCTGGCAGAGGGCTGTCTCACATATATTCGGGTCTTTCGAGGAGAGACATCGAATGAGCAGGCTGACGACGTTGCTCCGGAAAACCTTGACCCAGCCCAACGGGGTTATGGGAGGACACTCTACAAGCATCTGGGCAGACAACCCGATCACCACCAGCGGGTCGTACATGGAATCATCCGCGGGACCATCCCCCCAGCCTTTCTCCTCTCCAAACCGCCTCCACAAAGGGAACGCAAGACACGTTCGAAGCACATAGATAGGGTCAAAGTTCTGGACGACCTCGAGCGCATCAGAGACAGTTGCGTCTGGGGACGGAGACCACCGAGAAAAGAACGCGGAGAGGGACGTGCACTTTTCCGCTTCGAACAATCTCATGATAGAGAAGAGCCGTCTGTCGGGTGATGACATCGTTCCTCCATAGACCTGAAAGAGAGGCTCGATGTGTGAAGGCTGACAGGAGTTCGGAGGATGGAGCCGGAAGAGCACATCGAGCAAACGCGTTACTTGATTTCTTTGAGATGAAGTGCCATGCTTCCCGCAGACCGCGACGAAATGTTGGTGCTGAAGAACATTTTGGAGGAGTCGGTTGACGACGACAGGCTGTAAGGGCGGCGAAGCGATGAGAGACGACGATCAACACAACATATGATCCGACTCACCTTGAGCGGTGTTTTGCTCGCCAACATCACAGCGAGGTCGAGTATGCTCGCATCCGAGAGGTGACGTCGAACTAAAGTGGTCAACAACGGCTCCACCAGATGCGGTTTGAGCGACTCTTGCCATGTTGCAACGTGTTCTACGTTCATCATTCAATCGGGAATAAACGAAACGAGTTTCTCGACCACCCACTGAGATTTTCCATGGCCATGTTAGACTCCTCCGAGTCCGCAATGTCGCTGGAAAGGTGTCGAACAGCCCATTGCAGGGCACGATCTACGATACTCGTCGTGAAGGCACCGCAGCCAGAGACCCCAAGCAGCTTGCGCGCGAGAAACGTCGTTTCGAACGCGAAATCCGTGATGGGGATACCTTGTATGCGCGCTTCCAACGCAGACACGAGTCGAGCTCTCCCAGTTCCCGAAAGCTCCAGGATCTTGTGTATGCACTCGAGATGCCGGGTAAGGCGAGAACCATGACGTCGCTCGCCCGGAAATAGCTTGTTCAATAGGCCATGAAGAACGTCGTCATTTACCTGCGACAGGTCCCCGCCTGTCAACGCAGTGCGGTCGAGAAAGGCCGCGAACACCGAAGCGAACGTATGGATTGCTAGTCGACTCCATCGTTTGCTGTTCAACCAAGTCACGTAGGCTCGTAAAGAGGTAGGGTTCGAGTACAGCAGAGCGACGATGGTGTTCGCCGTGGAGTCAGTCCACGTTCCCTTCCCAAGCAATTGAGAAATCAAGTCGGATGGGAAGAACCAAGGTTCGCTCATGCGGGTTGGTTTAGTTCCTGAGAGAACAGAGGAAAGGGGTTGTCCTTCGGCGAAAACAATCTGTCCGTCGAACCCTAAAGGAAGCTGAGACACGAGGGTCGCTGAGAGCATGCCCTCCAGTAAAGTAGACCCAGGGAGCACCACCTGCAATTCCAGGAGCTTCGATACTGAGATTTTCGGAACGGAGCCTCGTGGCGTCCTATACTGAAGAGTGTCGAGGACGTCCTCTAATATCTCACAAGCCATCGCACTCTCCTGACCAAAGTTGGCTCGGATGGGATCGACCACAGCGAGCAGCTCTTCGGTACCCATGAACTTGACCCAAGGTTTCGCATACCTCAGCTAATAGGGACAGTGTTAGATTTCTCTCCGGGTAAGGAGAGGACACTACTCACTTCGTCAAACCGACCCGATGAAAGTGACTCTGCCACCGTTTCCACCCAATGAGAGCCGATAGACGACAATAATGCCTGGTCCTCAGCATCGGCAGGGTCAAACGATGCTGCAACGAACTCCCGGATCGCTAGGAAACAAGTTAATGCTAAAAATCATCAATTAGCTCAAGGCCGCACCTTCATGGACTTCGACCGCGAGATCCTGCGATACACAAAGTCCTTGGATGTCATCACATTGAATAACAGTCGCTTTTAGTCGCCGTAGATCTTTTTCGGTCAGGTGGCTTCTCGCCCTTGCCAGTACATCGGATAAGAGCGAAAGTAGCGCAGCCGTGAGGTCATGGCGGCCCGCTGAGACGGTGATACCGCGGGTAATGAGACGGATCGCGTTCTCAAGACGAATCAGAGTCACCGGGTCCGTATAGAGCACTGTCAAGAGTATACCGCGAACGTGTTGGTCCTGGAGTTGCGGAGGGGCGCAGTGGAAATATACCCAGCCGAACGCGCCATCGACCGGCGGCCTGTCCAGTAGCATTGAACAAACAATTAAAGAAAAGCGACGAAATATTGCTTACCAGTCAGGCAAATGCTTTAAAATCTCTGAGTCCCATAGGTGACCGTTAGAGGGATGGAGGAAGTCGACGAGAGCCCAAAGCGCGGGCTCGTAGAATCGCAGGACGACAGAGGCAAGACGAGATATGTCAGAGGGAGAGAGCTTGGCATCACTAATCGAAGCCAGTCCAACAAGTTGAACGCAATCGTCATGCGAGCACCCTCCGATGGAGCTAGAGACGCGACCGAGGTAGCATGACGATGAGCATCGACGAAATCGCTTTTCATAACGAGAATAGGACCCACGGACTGGCACTTGCTCAATGCGATCGAGGAAGGTCGCGATGGTCTTGTTACTTGGTCCCTCGATCGCACGACAACCGCTGTCGTCCTGGAGGTGACGAAGACAGGCTCGCGCAATCGATAGTTCCCGTCTCATACCAAAACAGATGCTTGGCTGATCTGGGAATGGTTGTCCGGCAGCAACACTGTTGTCCAGTTGATCGAGTATCGCAAGGAGGTAGTGGTATCCGGAATCGTCTTGCTTAGCTGCAAGCATGACAAGCAGTCGCCGGATAAACGTGAAGACAGCGAGCGTATCCGACGGCGTCATCAATCGCCCGCTCACTTTCGCGGTGACCTGCTCGAGTACCGTCATGAGTAAGGGACTAGCAAACAACTCTCCTCGGTGAATATCGGGGGTGGAAGTGGAGGATTGTACAAGGGTAGACATGGCTTCCATATAACGGTACGGAGTCTTGAGACACCGTTGGGCACAATCGTCAAGGAAGGCGACAATGGCGTCGACCTCATCTGTAAGCGGTGCACCATCAGGCGCTTCGGTACCTTGTCCTCTGCGTACGAAATGGAACGGTAGGGCAGCAAGCCATATCTCCACTTCGTCCGGGTCCTCTTGGAATAGCACACTCTCGGAAAGAACGTGCTGCAAAAGTTCCTTCAACGTGGTACGAAGAGCGCGCACACGACTATTGCAGAACGTTTTTAGGAGGACATAAAGATATGTATGAGACGAAGAGGCTGGGGACGGACGACTATATTAAACGATGATACGATGGGACAGTCTCACTCACCAACCTTGCCGGCCCAGGCGAACTGATCACTTCCGCTTAGCAGACGGAGGACATGCAGATGTTTGACGCTCTGCAGTGCGTTCGAGGCTTCTTTCTGTGGGTCTTCCTGTTTCGTTGAGCCGCCCTCGTTGTCGCCGGAGAGCGAAGCCAAAGATCCTTCGACCAGATTGAGGACCAACTTCCCAACTTCGAACCTAGCTTCCGCGACGACATCCGGCAAGCATTCTTGGTAGAGCCAGAGAAGCCTCTGAGAGCTCTCACTCAACAAAGCATGCTTGGTCGTGTTCGAAGAAGCTAAAAAATGCTGCGAAAACGCGACGATGACTTGCAACTCCGGTACGCGTCGCCTTGCTTCTTTTTCGACTTCTCTTCGCTGGCGACTCCATTGGCCTTCGTCTTCGTCTTCTTCGAGCGCAATCTCCACCATCTTGAACACGCGGACCACCTCGGAGAGCTTTCGGAGGCATTTAGCTAGCGCGAGTGCGGTACAGTGCTGAACAATTGGGGTCGAAGCAGCCTGTAGCCCCTTTGTAAACAGTGCCTTCGTTCCCACGGAGGGAAGTAAGTTTCCCATGATGATTGAAAGCGGGGGTGGGGAGGGGTTGTAAAGTTCGTTGCTACCCGGTAGGAGAAATGAATGTACGGGGACCGGTTGAGAGAGTATCTGTGCTGCGAACGAGATGTTCGCAATCCATTTCGAAGAAAGCCTTGGCTCGAGAGTAAGCGAAGCTGCAGACCAGTACCTGGTATGATGTGAGTTAGATTGGGTTGGCCTTGGGATCGATGATATACACACCCGGCGACGAGCTCTGGGCATGCTGCGGTTATATTGAATGCCAGCTCTTGTTGTCGAGGATCTTCGTTCACCTTCAACGCTCGCAATACATTTGCCAGAATTTTGTTGTATATCTTTCCCGTGTATGTACCCTTTTGCCGACTGCCTTCAAACTCATCTTGGTCTGCGACACCATCCTCGTCAGTTTGGCGAGGGTACCATCCACGGTCTCTAAAACAAATTCCTTGTCCGGGATGGATGCAAATAGCCAAGAGGAAGTGATGAACGACATCGGCTGGGACATGCTCTCCTGTCACGCTTTCGGCAGCTGCGCGATCGTATAATTTCAGGAGCTAACTCATTTTCAGGATAAATACAAGAGAAATCAAGCAGGACTCACGTGCGAAATTGTTACTTCACTGAACAAACCCAGTTTCGTGGTCCGTTTGATTTTCGGATCTGACCAAACGCCCTCCCAACAAACTTGGAGAACTTTCTGTATAACGGTGTAGTGGTCTTGAACCAGGCCCTTGAATATGCTCACGAATACCTCGCGTCGTTGCTCCAGGAACGCTGACTTGATCGATGGCGCTGCGTCTTGGTCGACCATGGATAAAATGAATAAGACGTAGTACGTTCGAATATCTTCCCTGTCCTGTTGAGGTCAAGTTGAGCTGGCATTGCGACTGGGGCTTACCCGGTCGGACAAGAATGTCGTCTCTTTCGCTTTCTTTTCCCCTTCTACGCATGTAAAGTAATTTCGGTAGATTCTATAGTATGATAAGTCACCAAAGGGAAAGGAAATACGATAGCATTACCTTGTTGTCCCAGGGAAAGGCCTCGAAGACTGACTTGCGTTCTCGTCCACTCCCGAATGCTGAAATGGCGGTGAATAGTTTGAGCGTAGCGAGAATCTGCTCGTTATGGCTGCCAGTGATGTAAGAATTCAATTTCCGTGACCATTGCGGAGAAAGGACCATCTTGATGATAGGAACGCCATAGGAGTGATCCGGGAGATGGCACGAGAACAGCAAGAGCAACGAAGAAAGCAGTGACGTGACAAGGACTTGTGTCGACATCTGGAATGTGCTTAGTGCACAGAAAAGCAATGAAATGGAGACGTACTTCGTTGACCTTTCCCCAAATATCGAAGAGGTCTTGAGCGGCAGGTGAGCTCTCCATCCAAAGTTTGGCCAAAGAAAGTCGTTCATCGTGAGGGGTTATGATCTCGCCTGGTTTCAGAGATAACTTTGATCGCAATGCAACGAGGGCTGCACGAGTAGTTTAGGGACAAGACAGTGATCACCAACTAACCACGGACCTTTAGAGAGTGCACTTGCATCTTGTGTAGTGCGGAGGGCTTGTTTGATGTCATGAGCGTCGGTAAACGCTGTGATTTGAGAGCCAATCTTGGCCCTTTTGTGAGGCGGACCATTTTCAGGCTGATGCATTGCCAGCCCAAGCTCGTAAAACTTGCTGGCGCGGGATCGCTGCTGTCACTATGATCACGTGACATGGGCGCGCACATAAATTGTGCCAGCTCCAAGCCAGCTCGCAGACTTTCAATCTCTGTCCATTCCATTCGTCAACATGGATAACCACCACGCCTCAGACGTGTCGTCTAAGTCATTACACGACGAGAAAAACTCTATCGGGAGTCAAGCTGTCTCGCAGCCAGTTCAACTTCCAACTGCTGACTTTGGTAGCCCTTCCTCGGCCCGGGATCCCGTGCCTGTGTCTTCCCAACCTTCAAGTCTCCCTAATATTAGGGTTCCGCATGTTCCCCGAACCACTGTAAATGCCAATGGATTTATTGTCGGTACTCCCAGTGCTGTCGGGGCCATCCGTCCACGGAAATCGTCCACCATCCCGCAGCTCCTGACACACGCACCTACCAGGCGATCGCCATTGGCGGTGAACAACCCCGTGGTGCCACAAAGCGTCGTAAGAATAAATATATATGCTAGTAACAAATGCAATACTAACACGAATATTGATATTGAAAGCTAGTCCACAATTACGACGAATTATCGGACCCTGAGGGTTTGGAATTTGAAAGAGAAGATGCACGGTTGGTACTCGAGGTTGCACGGTCACGACGTACCATCTGTCGGCTCGAGCAACAACTTGCCCAAGCCAAGATCGATGAGAATATTGCCCTCTGTACTCTGTTCAAGTATCGGGCCGAGGAAGCAGAGAGGAGATTGGAGGGTGCCGAGTATGACATTGGCTGTGTTCGCAATATGATGCGCAGCAATGGCGTTACCATTCCTGCCTCGGATGCCAGTGGTCCACGAAGCCTGAAGCGTCCTCGCTCAGGCTCGTCCGTAATGCGTGATATATAGATACCATACTGTTGTTAGCCGTCAATTCGTAATGTCCATATGTCACCCTCTCAGTTCTGTGGAGTGTGGACTACTGTGGGCTTGGAAATGTGTTGTGTCGTATGCGTGTAATTTTGTGTGGTTGTGCTGTAGGACAATGGGCGGTTGTTTGGATCCAAAGCTTTTGCCAAACAATACCCAATTCAGTAGCAGTAGTTTTTCCAACCGACTCGAATTGTGATCAAGGCAGCAGTACTTTAGCACCGGGGAGTGTACACCCCAGACCCGTCAATGGAATCCATGTCACATAAAATATCAAAAAATGCCTGACCCTATTGCAAGTTAAAGGGAAAGTTCATCAGCACATGCCCGGAGTGCCATCACATCAGGTCCTCGACAGCATGCAGCGGTGTCTCTAAACAGTGTCCATGCATTGCGACGTCCATTACAGGGTCGCTCTGTGCAATCATGTCCAGCGTCCCCTGCAACGCCGCCGGATCCTGCTGCACCAACAACCCATTCAACCGCCCATCCGACACCATCACCCTCCCAAAGTTTAGCACCCCCTGGGCGAATTCTTGTGCGGTATGGTGGACTGCAAGCGTCTCACTCTTGGCAGCGAGAGTACCGACAAAGAGGGTGACATCCAGAGAAGCGTTGGTTAGATCGAGGGTACGCGTGCGGAGTGCTTGTCCGTGCGTTACGCTCGTCTGGAGCGTCGTCTCTTGAGCGTGGACAGTATCCCCAAGCGTGTTAAGACGCGCGACTTGGTCGTTGATACGTTGTAGAGCGGCCATGGCCCGTTGAATGCTTTGCTCGCACGCCCACGCGTTTTGTTGGGCGTTTGCGACCGTTCGTTCGGCGTGTTCGATGTCCTCGTTCAGGTCAAAGAAATCGAAGACCTCCCCGATACCAAACGTGAGAAAGTTCCGCACGGTCTGTTGAACAGACTCCACGTCCGTCATCCGTCCGTCATACATAAACAACATAAAACCGTACCCGAGCTGATTCCATACTATCGCGCTTGCTCTCCGCAGACCGGATGGTCGCTCTGGCTTGTTGGATATGTGCTTCGGCCGTCGCCTTTTGCCCACTGCAAGATGTGGATGTTCAAAGCTGTGTCAGAATGCGTCGACAACTTGAACACATCGTACGTACTGCCAGCTTTGGCGTTCATTTTCTACACCGTTTCGCAACGTCGCCGCAATTTGTACCACGTTCTGGAGTCTCTCGATGCGTTCTTGTGCCAAGGCGATTTCAAACGTAAAGTCGGTCGCGAGCTACATGCGTCCGGGATGTAAGGAAACGTGCCCATATGTCAACGAACGATGCTTAAAACACACCTCTGTAAACCTTTGTGTCAAGTTTCTCGCTTTCTCACTCAACGATTGAAAGTGAGCAAACACGGCTTGACTTTGTGATTTACATGCGTTCACGAGCGGCGCGCGAGCTTGGATTGCTCCAAACGCCGATGTAGGATCGCGATAAGTCATCAAGGCAGATGTATTTTGATCTTGTGTAGCTTGGTGGAGCGATTCGATACGGTTGACGAGCACGAAGAGGGTATCCATCGCAGGAGCGGCTTCCCACGTCAAAAGTGTCTCACTCTCAGATTGCAACGTCATCAGAGACCGTTCGAGGAATGTACAACGCGACGCTGCATCTCCGATGTCCTGCTGCATCGTGGCAGCTTTTGAGACGAGCGCACTGATCTGGGGCTGAGGAGCAATGGAGGATAAGCCTTTACTCCGATGTTGGGGTATTATTCGACCTACGTCTTCTTCCGGTTCGGGCTGAGGCTCTACAGTTGACACTGGACGATGAAAATCGATTTCAATGTCCATCGAGGTAGTACTCACGTTGTAGGAGCTGCTGGGATTGGAAAAACTGGACCATCGCACTGATAACTTCAGGCGAGAACATGGCGTGATCACCGGTAAGAAGCGGGACCTGGTAGGCTGGTCGGTGGTGGTACGCTAGGGAGACGAGGAGGGATTGACGTGCGGAAGGAATGTAGGGCGAGTTGGGTTAAGTAGGCTGGTGGGTCGCGTAACAGCAAGACTCGATAGTGCTCGGAGCATCAAGATGGCGCAGGCTTCAAACTCTCCATAACCCATACCCTGTGCTTCTCGGGCCCAAGCGTGATTAGCACAGGAAGTGATATCGCGCAACATGAAATGGTTCGAGTTCTGCACGTCGTCACACTCACAGTCCAAAGGGCGTAACTTGCCAGATTGACCAGTTCCGGCCTTTGACAGCTCAGAGAAGGTGACAACACCTTTTCCATGCGGCGTAAATTGAACATGTGTTCAGGATTCTGGGATAGAAGCAACGAGGAAAGGGGCCTTGATATGGAGTCGGCGCTTACCATGAATTGCATTAGGAGTTGTTCCAGTGTTCAAACTTGATCCTACAGTGTCGGCGGTGGCAGGCTGTGGTGAAGCCCTGTCACACAGGCAACCCGTTGATGAAAGACGCGAAGAACTTTGCCGCCTAATCGAGGTATTACAGCATGGAAATAAAGCTAATGCATGCATCAGTCATTGCGCAGTTTCGAACCAACTTCCTCAGACTTGAACATTTTCCGAATCGCTTGTAGTAGAGTACTGGCCTCCTAGTAGTATCAGAGGCCGTTGCTATGGTTTTGTCGGCGAAACAAGTTTGTGAGACGTAAATTGTCTCAACTTTTTACGTCTCACAAACTTGTTTTTAATTGACAGCCTGAACTCAGTCATTGAATGATAGGTCTCGGAACTCGTTGACGTCATAGCGCTGGTGCCAGGCCTTGGTTACTAACCCCGGCCGTCAAGTTCCACAGCCTTTTGAGTCTTCTCTGGGGTCTTTTCACACTACACCGGTGAAGAATGGTAAACATGCGTTTCTGTGCCCTTTCAAAACAATTTCGATCGAGGTGCATGTCGTTCAGGGCAAAAGTCGTGTAGATCGTCACCGCATCGGACTGCGACCATCGGCCTTTCGCCATTCAAGCCTGTTGAAATGCGAACTCCTTCCCTTCGTGCGGCGATATCACTGTGACAGGAAGATACTAGGGAATGGAAGGGGGCTCCATGCGCTCTAAACAGACCTGCACGCCCTAATCACCAGAAGCTATGCTAGGGCCAACCTTGCGTATAAATGGTTCGCTTTCAACGGGGCGCTCCCAACCAGTCTTATAGCATACTCTCCAGAAATCTCATTTCGTCATGTCATCCACTGATTTGGCTCAAGTTCGCAATGCGATCTCGCAGGTATCCAGAGGCAAGGATGTCAACGAGGACAGCTGGATGGTGTGCGTACCTTAATCCCTTGGTGTGCCATAGTGTCCCGACCTTTTTTCGCAGCATGTGGTGCAACACAAACTGGGGGGACCTCCTCCAGCCTGCTCCGCTTTCCATAGCTCTCCTCGGTTCACTCATGGTCATCTCTTCCAGCACGAGTGATTTCTGTACGTCACTCCCTTCCTCAATATCCCAGAAGCAGTTTACAGAAAACGGATACCATCCAGCACTTATCTCCGGGAATACAGACCTCAAGCTCACATACGCAAAGTATCCCACCTCGTTCAAGACCTGCCTCCAGCAAATGGTGGGCGACGGCTATATCGCGTTCGAGACAGCATCACACCAAATGACACGTATCAACAATGCGTCGAGTCAGTTGCCGGACGCGATCAAAAGAGCCGTGACGGTCATCGTACAGAGCAGGTCCCCCATCGAGGTCGAATACTTGCTTCCGAATGCACTCGACTCGGTTTTGGAGCTCACCAACATATGCACGTGCGTTTTTCACCCTGTCGCTTGTATGCGTCACGACTAGAATGACGTCGTTGCTGATACTGTGAGCCAGAGACGCATCGCGGACGTGTGAGAGAGCGTTTGTTCGAATTTCCGCACTCGCTCAGGAGATCTTGGAGTGTACGACTTACAAGGTAGGCGTATATTTGAAAATTTCCAAGTTCGTCTGTGCTTCACTGTGTTCGACAGATCGGGAACGTAGAACAAGTAACAGAGCGGAACGAAATCCACCTCTCTATCCTTCAGCAACAGGCAGAGCAAGAAGATAAAATGGTCAAAGAAGCCAAGGAGACATCCGAATTGATGAAAAATGTACGAAGGCCATTCTAACAGCCTCTTTGAGTATGCCAGGGTGAACGACTGACGAGGACATCCAGTCATTTGCGACCGCAGAACAGGACTTCAAGACTGCTGTCGATACTCTCCCATCTGGGTAAGTTTTTTCGTCGTCATCCCGGTATCAAGTTAACGTCTTCACTAGCTGGGAAATCGTGGGCATGCATGTAGTAGAAACCCTGACAAACGCCATCGCGGCTCCTGTGAGTGCCATTTTCAGCAGGGCCAAGGTTAGGAGTGAATACTTGCAAACCGGCTCGTCTTCTTTACCTGGTAGGCACACACAATTTCAAACACGTGTTTACTGGTGAACAGTTGGTGACATGCGCAGGAAAAACGACGCTGCCTTCAGGGGAAGCACTGAGTGACCCAGGAGTCTCCTTGGCTCAGCAAGTCCTCGGACTCGTTTCTAATATAAAACTTCTTATATCTGGCGGACCTGGCGGCAAACCTGACTGGGATAACATTCGTGGCTCAGTACGTGTTCTGTATGCAACCCTTCCTCCTTCAAGGTGCCTCATTGTTGTATCCATTCAGAAAGAAAAGAGTGGTGGCTTGTACGTCGAAGTGAGCTTGGAAAGAATGATGGATCGCCTCGACAAAACCAAGCCCATCTCGTCAGAGCTCTTACCTATCATGGAACAAGCTATTGGCATTGCGAAGAAGGTCAATGCGACGGCGAGGACCGTCGAGAGTCAGAACGATAAAGCCCTCAATAAACACAAGTCTGCAGTAAATCGGATGATCAAAGATCTTGAGCTTATCGTGACGCGGTGCAATCTCAATCTGCAGCAAACCGGAAACATTGCGACCGGCCCTGGTACCCCAAAGAATGCCTCGACCACCGCCAGTCATACGGTATGTATTTCTTTTGTCACTAGCGAACGATGCGGATGTAACCGAATTCCTTGGATAGCAAGCTGCGGTCGACACAGCGAAATTTAGAGTGCGTGTGCTACAGACATACCTTTGATGGCTGACTAACATTCTCCCTAGGTGGATCAAACACGCGCAAACCTCGAAGCGGCACGAGACTCATACGACAAGGCGTCCACGCGGTTGATCGAAGGCCAGCGTGAAATCACAAAGACGATCGCATCCATGACGAAATTGTCTCTGGAGAACGCCACCTTGAAAGAGATCTTGCCTGTGCTCATGCAAGCCGTCAAAGCCTTCACGAGTACGTACCCGCCGCCTTGCACGCGTTCATGACGACCACGCCTACAACTCGCTTGGTGCCACAGCACTCCGTGCCCAGTTTTCGCAAATGACCGAGTTCTTTTGCAACGTCGCGTCGCTCATCAACGACGTGATGAAACCTCAAGTCACGTCGTGGGTCAAGAACATCGAGGCCAACTCCAAGCTGGTCCTCGCCGGCGTCTCGCTGACAGGTGTGCACTCCCCTCGCCAAACAATGCGTCCTGGTTGAACTCACGCGTACATGGCTTTGGTACGTTACTAGACTGGGCTCGGCATGCGATGTATACCCAAATGATGGGCCCACTCAAAGTCAGCATGCTAGCTGAGCGGATTTCGCGAACATATCTGCGCGTGTCGGATTTGTATATCATGCCTGCCCAACGGTTAGAGTTCCCTCCTGTATGCTGTTCGAGTTACCGTTGGCTCACTGGCACGGTCCTTAGCGAAGTGGGACATTTACTTCAATTCCAAGAGGATAGGAGCGAGGAAGGCAAACGACTGTTCAAGTGTGCGTCTTCCTTGACTCAGCCTGCAGAGAGATTGGTTGATAACGTGGCCGGGATCTACAGTGAAACTCGGCCAGGCCCAGGCGGCCATTCAAGAAAAGTCGCAGACGGCGAGTCAAAAGATACTCGAACTCGTTGCGGAGGACCAAAAGGTAAGCCCAGCAAGGGCAATCCAACGGATATTCTTTTTTGCTTTGCTTTCGCTAACATGACACCTTCGATCAGAAATTTATCGGCACGATCAATCAGCGCTTGGAAAGGATTCAAGACACGGTCGGGCGGGCTTTACCTGCGATCAGGGAACCTGGTAAGTCCCTTATCCCCCCTCCTTCCTCGACATGCCTGGTCGTTGAGCTCATTTCCTTGACCTTTTAAAGTTCCGCAACAGATAACGGAGGTGACCGAGGCACACGTTGAGGAGTTTGACCGCCAGAGAAAGGCGGTGGAAGAAGCGACGCCACCGTACTCGGTGGACGAGCTCATGTGACGTTTTGAGCTCCCGTAGGATTCGGGGTTGCTTAAGCGCTTGATGCCTAGTGCGCGATTCCCATCATGCCATCATCCTTTTATCGATCTCTACGATAGTATCCCAGTTCACGAACGAACGAAATGGATGTGGGAGCAGCGGGGGATTTGATCTCTCTAGTTTGCCTGCATCCTGTTCGCTATGCTTTACAAATGTATGTAGGATACGTATATGATGTGTACATGATCCGTTCGAGTCCATGGTGAGAGGGCTCATTTAGAATATGTGCTTGGCGACGGTCTCATAGAACCAGGTACCCCGTATCTTGGCGATCTCGAGCTCGAGCGCACTGGGCTGGCGCCTCCATACCCAATCTGGTGACCAGACCATCAGGCGCACAGGTCCAAACCAAAAATCGAAGAAAGGGGGAGGGGGATGCACCACCGTGAGCGGTTGAGCCTCGGACAAGTTGGCGAATTGGTCAAACGTGCGGCTGCAGCTGAGAGGGACGTAGACGATACCGTGGTGTGCGAGCGTGGAGAGCGAGTTGATGACGGTGGCTTAACCACTGCCTGGCGTACCCGTGGAGAGAAACAACGCCCGCAAATTTGCCTGCCAAGGAGCCTTTGCCCTATAGTTGACCGGTGACCCGTCGCGTCCCAAAAGGCCTGCCGAGGGGGTAGCGATCACTGATCCAGGTCGATGGCTATGACACCACAGTGACATTGCGAAACGATGTCATTCTCCATCCTTCCACTCCACAGCCCGGGGGGACTTCCTGGAACGAGCGGGGATACCAAAGAGGAAGGCGTCGAAATCCTTCAATTGTAGTACAGAAATGACGGGGTTTACTAACCGATGAGTGACAGTGCAACATGTTCACGATTTCGGGTGGCAACTTCAAGCGCGTGAGACGGTTCTTCTAACCGTCGTCTTGGTCCTACTTAGTCGCCGAATCCATCAAGGAGGGCGTTATCGCAGCTGGCGGCTCTAACCAAATATTACAGTACGTCACGATCTTTCGCGCGCTCTCCGACGATCGACTCATCGACCCAATCGCCTTCATCGTCCATTGCTCGTCATGATCTGGAACCCCAGAGACCCTCCGATCTGGAATTCTGGCCAAAATACACACCCGTGTTACTAGGCGGAACATTTTCTTGACTGTGGACGCCAGAAGCTTGCTGACCGGGAACTTAGGAAGAGATCGCAAAGCTTATCGATGGGGTCGAAACCCCGCACCAGGAGTCGGACCTCCGTTGCGGCCCGGAAACCTACTGTGAAACACCCCAGCATCCCCGTGTTTCAGAGTTAATGCTGAACGTTGAACGTTGAATTTTGAACTTTGACACTCACCCTGAATCGGTGCAATGTGCTCGGCTATTGAGTGAACCTGACCAGTACTAAGACCAGCTGGGCCTTTCTCCAACCTTTTTGTCCCTTTGCGCCCCTTCGCCACTGCCTTTGAATTCGGCTCGATCCGGATTTCTCACGCACTCCGAATATCGGCCTTCGCGCTCTCCGACATCTACGCGAATTTTGAATCTTCCTCTCGGGATCCGCCGGCTCCCTTCGGGCACGTTTTGCCTCCGCGATCGAGCTTGCCTCCAATGCCACATATCCAACGAATACCCGATTTGACCTCACTGTGACAGATTCTCTTGCTCTCCTCGTTCGACAAGCCGTCAACCTATGCAAGTTTGCCGAGTCAGGAAGAACCATGTGCTCTCTCGGCTTCTCCCCGAGCAATTTAAGGCCTCTCGTACATGCTGCGGGCCTGCGGCTATTACTGACCCTTCATCCAGTCCTCATCATAACCCTAAGAATGAATAACGCAGTAGACCTCGGAGTCTCTTGACCGATTGACTCGGAAATGACTTTTTCCATGAGCTTACAATCCCGCGATAGATTTGTTTAAATCCACCGATCAATCATCGATGGAAATTTTACTCACAGCCTTGCACCTAATCTTATTCCTAAGGTAGCCACCTCACACTGAGCACTGTGACTCTGTGAGCAGTCTCTCGCATGAATAATAATCAGAGTCACTCATCCCTGTCCAGCAGTGGTTTATGGCAAGTATTGTGTAATATGCAAACCATCATCATATCCCTGATTCCCTGACAAACCAACGGTGGTTTAAGGAAAGCATGATAAGGTATCCTGAATTTGTCATTCTCTGGCTTTGTAGTTTAACCAATCCACCGGCAGCGCCGCCAGTCGGAAGCGAGCTCTATGTCGTATGCTACTCTGTATTGAATCACGGTACTAGTAGGACCCTTCGAAGCATCACGTTCCATTCCAACCACCGCCTAGGTAAAATGAGGCCTGCGGCCCAAGAGGGTCCAAGCTACCGCATGGTTCGCATCAGGACGGCAGAAATTACATTGACAGAGACGGAGCGCTCGAAACTCAGTTTCGTCACGGTCGTAGCCAGAGGAACAGGAACGATTCTTGAATTCTACATACTTCCTTATGTAACAATCGTTCCTCCAATCACGGCGCTCGAACTTCAGTCAAGCGATGCCACTACATACACTGGCAGTGAGACAGATGAACTTTGTGTGCAACAGTGCAAGTTGCTTACTCGTGCATATTCGCGAGACAGGTTTGTAATCATGGTCGCTTGATGACGTTACAAGCCATGTGAGGAATGTCAGTGGAGGACGGCAAACGAAAGGAAAATTACTGTTCCTGGAGTAAAAATTGACATGGGGACATGTAACTTGGTAATTATGTAAGATCGCAAAAATGATCCATTACTAGTAGGCGCAAGTCGCGACCGACTCCAGCTCCAGCCACGGAAAGTATGCTACATGTCATAACTGACCAAAAAAAGGAGGAAGCAAACGACAATGATCGAAGCAAAGAATGAACGTGAATATGGAACACTGAAAAAAACCTTCTAGGTACATTTTAGTCCTTCAATCCTCCCTATCTTTCACGCTAATCTAAACAGCCACGGGACTCTTCACGTCACGACTCGACGCAGAGTACTGCTAACTATTTCTTCAGTCACGCAAAGAGCGTGACCTTAACTGCTCACCTCGTCCCGGACGTACTCTTGCGTAGTGTCGATTTTAATGGAAATGTTATTTGGCGAGCGCTGACGGGATGATAAGACAATGTTAACTCTATCTCTCAAAACGCCTACCTTTGATGTGGTCGCAATCATACTTTGGGTCGTCTTTTGATGCACACCTTGGAGGGAAAGTGAGGTTTCATCGCTACGAGACTCCCCCCTCAATCCTTTGCGCGCGTTCAGGGTCGCAAGGAGGGAGTTGCAGTACACTGCCAGAAATGGTGATACGTCAATAAAGAATTTCGACCTCAACAAAGGACGTACATCGACCAAGGCAGAAGTAGAATGCGATGTAGACAAAGGTGTCTGGCCACGCAGCGATCTATGGGAGCATCGTCAACGAGTAGTCGCGCAAGCCACACGACAATGCTCACCGATATCAGAGAAGCGACGGCACATACACTGGTCAAAAGACCGGTGTTGATACTGAACACGATCTGGACAGCACTCATCTTTCACTGAAAATGACTCCATCGACATGGTCACTTACCAGCTTGTTGATCATAGTGTCTGATCTGATGACAGAACATTCAGAATGCGAAGTGGGCGTCTGCGTGGAAATATTCACCTCCGGAAGCCAGTTCGTGATCTCTGCAACAAAGTACACAGCAACGCGGCGATGAGGACGTCCCCGGCTGCAGCGACCGCATTGACCGACATCGAAAGAGCCTGGGCGTCTGATCAGTGGACTCTTCAAGGAACCGGATTCACCCGTTACCTTGAGGGTAGCCAGCTGTGCAAACGTATGGAGGTGCAAACTAAGCGCGCATAAGCACAACGCCAATGAAACAAAGCATGCAAATGAAACTTACGCCTTAACACCGTAGACTAATGATACCGCTGTCAATTTCGTTCGTGGATGAAAATTATCTCCGGCTTACCAACGATCAAAACTGTAGACAAGACGGTCTCAATGCAGGGAGCTTGAACTTGGGAACATGTAACTCACCGAATTCACCAATGACCAATGACATCTAGGAGGAGAAACGACTAAGAAATTACATTGCTTGTTCCGAACAAGACAACTCACCACTGAACCGGTGGCAAGCCAACTCTTGTTGCTGACTGTGAGGAGACTCAATGGCGGGGCCCAGTCTCAAGGATGGATACGTACGCCGATATACACGCATTGCCAGGAAGGATTGGACGAAGAGTGCGGTGAATCCCTAGTATGTACGGTGAGCTAGGGAAGAGCAGTGGAGCCGAATGAGCGCTATACATTGAAGAAGACTTCGATCTAGATTATGAAATGGGTCAATGACGGTTAGCAAGAACAATGATAACCTACAATCAGACTCCTGATGGGGAATGAGTACAAGGGATTTGTGAACCAGAATCCGCTTACCAGACAATCTCCCCAAGGGCTTCGGCCCCTCCAAAGTCAGTGACGAGATATGTGTAGACTAGGGATGGATGAATACGTGTGCCGGCGGTGGATGATTGTACTTGCCCGTGTGCGTGATCAAGGCCTGGTGGCAAGTGTCCGACACAAGAACGGCCGCGACCTGTAGCGCAAGATTGGGACGGGACCGATAGAGCAAATTCTCGTAAACTGACCAGAAGCTTGACATACCACGGATCCGAAGGATATCTACCATAGTAGTACCAGGTCTGAATGCATGTGACTAGCGTTTGGCAGTTTAATAGGGTAGAAATGAAGGCGTATTGGCACACACCTCCATATAGGCTATGTAATGAGTACTACGATCAGTGACTCAACGTTAGTAACCATGTGTCATGCTCACGTCGCTGAGACGACTACGCCGATCAAGAAAGCACCGAAACTGGGATGGATGATCAACGACTAGACAGGGAGAAGGTGGGAGGAGACATACGTGTTATCCAAGGCTCCCATTGGTGTATTGAGAGGGCGGAGGCGAGGAAGGGACGAGAGGACGGGGGATAACTGAGGTCACATATACAGGATGGAAGGGGCTATTTGAGACACATTGCGGGCAGAGCGTGGCAACTTAGTGCCAGTCGTAACTAGGCTTCCGTCATTGCAAAGCTTTCATCCGCCACATACACGAGGCACCCTCCCTTACCCCATTAGCGACCCCTTCTTCTCATCCGATCGATCTGAGCCTTAAACGACGTTCCATATCACTTACCTATCGGCCACTGGTCATCCCTGGCAGTGTTAATTCCTGGTTAGCACGTATGCTCTTCTAACCCTGCGCGCTCTTGTTCTCTCTTTATGTGCCCTAGATACTTTAAATCTTTTCAAGATCTCTCAGATCCCAACTTAATGCTTACTTATTCATTTCTCAGGATGCCGGTTGTGGGGTGATGATTGGTTTCAACTTGAAGGTTCAACTTGAAGGTTGCTAAATTTCACTCGGGAATTGCCGCCTCGCTCGGTTCAGCAAAGCTCGCTTGCGTCATGAGACATTGAGAGAGAGTATAAGCATTGTGCATTAGACCGAATGCTACATGCTGGAGACTAGCAGAAAAATCAAGCCCCCAGAAAATTTCCGGGAGCCGCGGGTGCGTAATGGTACGTGCCGCAAGAGAAGCACGGGACGGTATGCGATTCAGAGGATCGGTTCATGAACAACTCAACTTGAGGACAAGAACGCACAACTTCGCGGTCGCTTGGACCTCGAATGTAGCAATTGGTGGGAAGATATAGTAGAAGCCGAGAGTTCACTCTGAGAACGAGAACGAGCCTGAGTGCAATGAGCACAAATTAGAAGCGTGGGACAAGCGTGGGACGCGACGGGCAAGGAGTGGACCGTGTGTCCCGCGGAGCTGTGATAAACGATCAATGTGTTTAAAAACTGCAGTCGGACGCCGGCCTTCTCTCGACCCATCCGTCCTCACCGCTAGTCATTGATTATGGCAGGATTCCATCTCGTGCCATCCACACTTCGGAACGCTGCCGCCCACTAGCAGCTGAACGCCACATAATAGCGGGGCGGTCCCGGGGAAATTGATCATCGCACCTTGTGATCCGTTCTCGCCAACATGATCAACATGTTTTTGCTGAATGAGATATCAACTATACCGACGACAGTCCGATCGAGGCCATCATATTCACCCGCGATCATTCGTGCGACCTGTGTACCGACAGATGACTCCTATTTCCGAGTATGTTGGAGTAAGTCTCATCATGAATCATGACGACGCGGAAAGAACCGCAATTAAACCCAGAGTTAGTGCCTCAGGACGTCCACTCCCGATGATTCTCGAAGTTTCAATCACTCGAAACGGGGACAACACACTCCACTGGCACAGAATCATTTACTTACAAGTCCCAGAGGCCCGGGCACACACTGGAAGTCAATTCCTGGTGTTTCAACTTTCAACGTCAAGGCGGTGCGAGATCTGTAGACTGGATTAGCGAACTACAACGCAGCGCTCGGGGTTAGACCGGACTACCATAGTCACTGGCAGTGGCACGGTGCTTCAAACCTTCAACTCGTCCGTCGACGAGCCTTCCAAAAATTTCCCATTCACCCGGCTCGCACACTCGCTCGTCCCGTCTCGAGGCCCGTCTCCAAGGCACATTGCGTATGTCTCGGTACCACCACTGATATCCTCAATTACGTCTGATTCCGGGACCGCCCCCAAGAGACGAAATGAGACGGGCACTGCAATCCGATACTCCAGTATTCGGCGTCTTGGGTTATTAATCCTGTTGCTGGAATTCAACCTTGCTATGGCTAAGCACAGGTTGGCCCACTGGCGCGAATGCCACCTGGCACCTGCCAAGTGCCATTGGCACGATGTATGATGGCATGACCACCCATGGAAAAGCCACAGTCCATGAACATGGGGCATAGCCCACTGGCGTGAATGCCACCTGCCGCACGCCATTGGCAAGATGGCCTGAATCGCCGCCTGATGGCATGATCACCCATGGAAAAGCCGGTCCATGAAGATGGTGTCATTCACACGGCATCAGGCTAAGTTTACATCTTTTTTGGATGACTACGGCGACACGATCCAGATTTGTGACACTCCAGAGTCCAGCGTACTGGCACATCATCACAACTAATTTGCCTATCAGCGAGTAATATCATGTGTTCGCTCATCCGGGAGTTGTCCGACGGTCTTACTTTTAGATTCCAGTGACCGCGTTGTACACTGACAAAGGAGTGGAGCGGGTTACCAAAAGCTCGGAGCTGGTTCGTGTAGTTAAATCCACTTAGGGAGGAGGTCTGGCCAATGTAGTACACACGCGCCGGGCTTTGTCCTCAAGGTATCCATGCAACGGACGCCGGTTACTGACCGTCTTCTTCTCCTATTTCTGGTCCACAGAAACGACACTGTACCACATCCACGGCTCAGACCCTTTTCACGAGGATGATGTCTCAGATGAAACGAAGTGCCATTTTCTACGAACTATGTCTCATTGGAGATTGGTGGGATTGAGATCTGGTTGGTCATGTCATTGGTCACATGCTGTAGCTCAACCATTGTCATACTATCGTAATTAAAGGCACAATACTGATGCGTTTGATGTACGATCGTGGGTGTTCTTACCTGTTACAGCGTCAAATAGCCCTCTTCTCAGAACCTGTCTCGAGCGCCCGAATGGGATTGCCCCTCATGAAGTCATACTGCCAGTGTGTATGTTCCTGGGGCCACCAATTGATGCCTGAGGGCATCTTGTCGCTGAGCAGTCACTATCGGTGGCATCCGAGTCAGCGTTAGGATGTACCATTAGTCTTTTTTGATCTTCTACCTATAGATAAAGTAACGCCGAGTACCTGCTTACAGCACGGGAAAGTGGGTGTGCTACACATTTAGTGATGCTGGATTGCTGAACGCATACCTGTGTCACTTGACTCTTGCACGGTTTCGAGGCGATTCGCTCCTAGCCTGCATCATAGAGTCGTGCGTCCAGGCTGCGACTAAAGATGTCAACGATGCAAGGTACGATGGTGGAAATGTCACCAGACCCAAGAAGTATTGCAGGTTCACGAAGGATGGCTTGGTAGAGTCTCGCTACTATGACACACCTTGCGCAGCCTATTGACCTTCCTGTAAATTTTCTCTTGGATACCGTGTCACCGCTACCCATTCTTCTGGCCAAAGCGTGGTCTACATCTGGGACCATCATCTTGTTAAGCTTATCAAGGTCCCAATTACTTTCCAAGGGGGCCAGTGGTTACACGGTGAAGTGGTCAGATGATCACAGAGAACGGGTCATTGTCGGATGCCAGGAATCACCCGTGGTCGACACGAATACGACGAGATGGAGACCATTTGGTGTTATTGATGCTTCAGGCAAATTCATCCTGTCAGTCCCATGGAGCACTAGCACTCAGTTCTTAGTCTCGCGGCCACATCAGGCCTGATCAGATTCGCAGTCGTACGACGACGCGTACGCGACGATGGTTGAGACACGGCATGACAGATATATAGATACAAAAGACCTCACCTCAACCTCACCTTGGTGGCTCCCATGTTCGGCACGAAAAGGATAATATTACCAACGACGATTTTTCATAGAGGCTGGCTTCATTTATGGTGGGGTCCGACCAAGCTGTTTCGCGCATTTGACGGTTTTGAGGCCGGTGGCGTGCGATACCGTTTTGCCATAGCCATTCAGTTTTCGGGATTCAGTGATAGCCAGCCCTTCAGAGAGGCCTGAGAAGTATGAACAAGCTGATCATGCGCATGCGAGATGTTTGGAGTTTGCAGAGAGGTGTGTGCAAAGTGGCCGATAGATACGAACACAAACACGGATGAAGCGATAGCTCTCCGAAATACTTCTGCAAGGACCTCGTTCTTCCTCACCTGTGTACCATACCGAAGACCTTGTAGAAATGGGATGCGGCTTTGTGGGATGAACAAGCGAAGGAGGCTTGTCTTGTACTTATTCGTCATATCTGATATTGACCGGCGATGAAGTCTGCCGTACCGTGGAACGGGTGGCGACTTGCTAGTATCTGCCATGCAACTTTCATATACGACGCGGTGCCTTGGAGGAACGATTTCGAGCCCGCGTGAACAAGCGCCGAAAGCACGAGCGTGGGACTGATCTATCATACTAGTACGCCCCACAGCTTCTCCGCTGACTCTCACCGTTGCTCTGCGACATTATGTCACTGATGACGACGTCTTCGACAATGAACGGTGCGTACTCACACTGACTGGGGCTGGGTTCATGCTGATGGCAGCAAATTGGAGAAGAGTGTTCCCAACTCATCGAAATCGATGTCGGTGGCAACACATGGGCAGTGACATTTACAGCGAATGGCGAGTATCTCGTCTGCGGTGGTGAAAAAGTTCAAGTGTGTCGAGTGAAAGACGGCGAACAAATGGCGACAATCTCAGAGTGGAGTGTCAGCTGTCTTGCTGTATCCAAGGACGGCAGATGGATCTCAGCGGGGACAAAGTATGGTTGTCTGTACGTTTGGGACACAAAGACATACGAGCGCGTCTTCGTGCGCAAGGAGAATTCCTGCGACATCAACGGAGTCGATTTCTCGCCCGACTCGACTCGACTCGTGTCTGCCTCAGACAGTGGCACAGCCACCGTTTGGGACTTTGCAAATCGCAAACGGGTACAAACACTCTGCCCCGCGGAGAGTGCGGTGAAGTACTCACTACAAGGTGATCGAATCGCGACAGCGACTCGTAAATCTGTTCGAGTCTGGGACAGCAACGATGGTCACTTGCTCGTGGACATCAAAGTAGAAGTAACCCCGCTGTTCAACACTAGTCTCCTCTGGTTCAACAACCACCTCTTTGTCAGATCCGACAGTGCGATCAAGGAATTCCATGCATCCACCGGGTCAACAGTCTTGGAATGGTCAGTCCCCGATACCAAACAATTCTCGTGCATTGCCCTACCAAAGCATGGGGAATTCATCGCATATTCTACAAAGCGTACCGTCACGTTTTGGGACACGTCGACACACACCCAGCTCGGTCTCATTCAAAATCCTCAGGACATACGTTCAATTGAATTCTCTCCAGACGACCGGTTTCTCGTAATTGGTGGCGAGGGTGGGATAATTACCGTCAAGAGTCTATCCCCCATCACAGTGAGTATCGTGTGTTTTTGGGTTGGGGCGTATCTGAGCAATTTTTTTGTTCGATCATCTTTTCGCATAGGATTCAATCCCACTGTCACGTGTACACCCCACTTTCCAGGAACCCGACATCCAGATAAACGACGCTGCTCTCGACTCATGGAAACGCGATCAGCTCGCGGACGCGGACGCGTTATTGACTACAGCAATTTTTGGGTCTCAGAATCCAAGCTATTGTGTACTCGCTAGCCGAGCTCTTGTGCGCGCTCATTCGCAGCAGTGGGATACATCACTCGTCGACGCCGAAATGGTGCTTGTTGCCCCTTTCTCGGAGACATTCATTCTGACGTCAATTTACACCAAGTCCATACAGATTAAGCCGTCCGTTATTGGCTACATCGCAAAGAGCGTAGCTCATGTCTTCATGGGGGAAAGGGACAAGGCGTATCAGGCTTGCGACATCGCATTCGAGCGCTTCCATTCATCTTACGGCACCTTCATCCTTCTGATCAAGGCACGTATTTTTTGAGCTTTTTTTGCCCTCAAGCTGCCATATCCCTTAGGCTATCATTGTGTTTATGGCTGGAGAGGAACGCAATGCGCTATCCCGCGTGGATGACCTCATCGCAACGGTCCACTTCAACTCAATATGCTATGTGGTTCAGGCACGTGCACAATGTGCTACCACACGGCGAGTATCATCATTGACGCTTTGAGCAGGCATACATGTATCTTCTCCTTGGCAATTCGTGTATGGAGACCAGTAACTTCAAGGCTGCAATACAGTCGTTCAAGTATGCACTAGCCCAGATGCGACACCACACGAGTCGGACACTCTTCATGGTTTCACTGGTAAGTAAGCTTCCTAATAGCTACGATTTCACGGTATCGATATCGCTTACCGCCCCTGCAGATATCTGGATGGAAATTTGATAATCTTGATATCACAATCCATCAACGTCCGTGTGAAGCCCTGTATGCGGCAGATCGCACAAAGGATGCGGTCGAGTGTTTCGACCAAATCATAAGTGAATTGGATAAGGAGACGCATCTAGAATGGGCTGACGGTTAGTGGTCATGCATCCGACGGTGTTCTCGCTTACGTGACACTTTGCCAGACTTCAGACGGCGTTCCTCCAAGAAACTTGACCATCTCGGAGATACCGCAATGGATACCGAGCGATATGACGAGGCCATCTCCCATTATACGACCGCATTGTTCCTCGACCGCCCGTCGTCACAGGGCATTCTCATTAAGCGAAGCAAAGCATTTCTAGCAACCGGGTCATGGAAAGAGGCTCTAGACGATGCAAACCACGTACATCATTTTTCTCTCATGCTCGTTAATCTTGTTCATGGATCTGCATCAGGTGATCAGCCTCGATCCGTCATCTCCATGGGGGTACAAGATGAAGCATGCAGCTTTACAGAAGACCGGAGACTACGATGATGCGGTTGATGCGCTCGAGGTGATGCTTTCAAAGTTAGTAGAGTCAGCTGATCCAGATGTTCAACGTAAGTTGTATCCGCGTTGCTGTGATAAAGATGACTCGTTGACAATATTCGACAGAGCACGGTGACCAGTACATCAGTCCATCGAGCACACGAGCGACCATTCGCAAAATTGTCCAACGGACTATTCGTGATTCGCCACGCGTGCTCGTCAACACCGCCACCGGTCGTCTCCACGATAGAGCAGAGCAGGCATCTGCATTCGAATCCCTCCCAATCTTCAATGAACTTGTATCATCGATGACGAGACAGATCGACTATGTCCGGATCAAGCGTGAAGTACGAGAGTACTTCCGATACGTGATGTTATCGCACAAGTGGGAAGATAATGAACCATTATTCCAGCAGGTGATACACATAGCGGTGTACGACCTGGAAGAATCTTCTACTCATGACAAGCTACAAACATTCTGCAAGATCGTTCGGGATGCGGGGTTCAATTGGGCATGGAGCGATACTTGCTGCATCGATAAATCTGACCACTTCGTGCTCCAAGAAGCCCTGGTCGCCATGTTCAAGTGGTACCAGGGTTCCGCGATGATGATCGTTTTCCTCCGTGGTGTTCGCTCTCCATCGCAGCGTGGCGCTCTCGTGAAGAGCGTTTGGAACACCCGTGGCTGGACACTTCAGGAATACATCGCCTCCGAGGTGATCCACTTCTACACAGAGGATTGGACACTCTATCTCGACCTGCAGTTGCCGAACCACAAAGAGTCACCAGAAGTCATCGCGGAGATGGAGCAAGCCATCGGGATGTCTGCGCAGCAATTGATGGCACTTCGTCCAGGCTTGAGCAGTATTCGGGAGAAATTGCGTCTCGCTTCGACCCGACAGACGACGCTCGTTGAAGATACTGCGTACTCATTGCTCGGCATTTTCTCGGTTACTGGTATGTCGCCAATATACGGTGAAAGAGAGGGCGCGCTAGGACGTCTATTGGAGCATGTTCTCACTGGCTCTGGAGATGTGAGCATCCTTGCATGGACTGGGGAGTCTAGCACCTTCAACAGCTGCTTGCCCGCCCATATCACCATATTCGACGGACCGGCAACATCACATCTCCCGGCACCTATTCCGGACACCGAGATGGAAAACATCATTTCCGTGTCGTACTCTTCCTCATTCGACCTCGACGCAGCCCTCAGGCTATACGATCGTCTCGATGAGTTGTCTGCACCTTGGTTCGCAGCGAGTCGGATGAAACTTCCTTGCATCGCTTTCCAACTCCCACCTTTTTCGCAAAGTCGTCGAACCCGTTCAGGTCGTGTTTACCGCGCGAACACTGTCGCCCTTGGGATGGTGGAAATCAAAACGAGGCACGACCTTTCTCGGATGAAGTCTCTGTATCTCGTTCACCCTTGGTTGGATACTCTCCTGGAGCGCGAAGATAAAAGTAATATGGTGGTGGTGGTGGAAGACATTGTGCCACCACCCTCACCGAACACGGATGATGAAGAGACATCTGACGACGAAAATAACGACGACGAAGAGTTCTCTGATGAGGAAATCGATGACGATGCTTCATCGCGTGCTGAACCTGAGCTGCGATCACAACCTGCTCCCCTGAATACGGCAGGAATGGACAGAGAGACGCGCGCACGACGTCTCGTTGCCAGTCTTAGACAGCCATTTGGTGTGCTCTTGCTCACGCTGGCGTCGGCGGGTGGACGTGCGGTGGATTACAAGCGGGTCGCGGCGGACAGTTTGATCACTGTACGATTTCAGGAGTGTGTCTCGCTGACTGATATTCTGGACAATGTACGCACGCTCGATGTCCTGTAAATTCGTAGCATCTCAGATCAACATATGCAATTTAGTCCTTGGACACCATCGACATATAGTCTATTACTGTCCAGACTCTCCTTCATACAGCTCAAGCCTGTTTTATCCTTTCGATCCCAGGCAATAGACGTATTTGATAACTGATATTTCCTTCTGGCTCGGGGCTCAATGTTCTTTGGGGACCCAGGCATCGAGCAAGACAATCCTATTGGCTACTTTCCCATTCACACCCGGACAGAATGAGGATCAAACTCACGGGATGAGGTTGACCGGGATGCTGAAGAGACCAGCTCTCCAACGCGCCTCCGGGTCAAAAGCTGAAGACCAGATCTTACCCGATCGTTCACTTCCAAGTACTTGCACGAGGAACGACCGTTGAACAAGAGCCGGAAGGACTTCAGTGGAAGCGCACAAGATCGCAGTGATACTCTTCAATGTTCCCCCGACCTTTCCACATTTTACGGAGCGTTTCCAGTCACGATCGCGCCCATCGAATCCCACATTATATTGCCCACACTGGCCACCACGGTGATCATTTGTTTCCCCGTCTCGCGACGTATGCGAGCGACTTTAATCGGTCTACGGTCTTGGTTCATCAGCTACGAACAAGAAATTACGCAGGTTCTGCGCGACAGTTCGCGATGCAGGTTGTCGACTCAGATGACAACGAAAGTCCCACATCCACCGAGGCAGACAACCAATATACCCGTGCCCTGAATCTCTTCTTCAGCCTCGAACTGCCATTCGACGCAATGCTGCTCGAGCGCGTCGCTGTTGACGATGTGATTGTCGTTCAGATGCGCAGGATCACCTCTTCAAAGGACAGAAGTGGGCACGCACTGGAGATACTGTGATGCATGAACAGGGTTTATTCAGTGGACGGTGACACATCGTTGACGTTTGCACGCTGTGCCAGTGGCTGTTTATTACTTGCCAACTTGCGTCAGCTGATAAGAAAGCCATATACATACGTTTCCCATGTCAGTGTTTCAGCCATTCGTTTATCCTGTACGTGAATGGGCGAGTCCCTAAGTGGAATGACCAAGTCTCTTCGCGCATCGAGGAGAAGGGGTTTGCTCAACATATTCGGCGCGACTCTTCCCTGGCGTGCATTAGTGTGTCAACGTTCCATTCTCAAAGGGACAAGTGCGCACTGGGAAAAAGCACATTGAGCGCGAGCCTCTTGCTTGCGTGGAGCTGCTTGAGAAGACGATTAATTCGTGGCATGGTGCGCGCCCTCCGTTGGCACCGAGGGCGGATCTTGGTCGAAGTTGTGACCCGAAACTTCTAGTATGATCTTATGGATAGCGAGAATGTCGACTTTCCATATAATCTTGCCAAACCACTGCCACACGTCGTAGGTTCACCGCGGCAGCAGTCCAGCCCTCCGACCACCTTTCAGCAAACGACGCATAGTGACACTGCGAGCAAGAACGCGCGGCCAGAATAGTTGCGTGACCTGATCACATCGACGACGACACCGGGTGCCCAGAACGAGCGATACAAAGCGTGTGTTGGCGTCAGTTGGAGGGTGCTCAGAAGTATGAATCCGGCGTTGTCGGGCACGGCGATTCCTTCTGCGTTGAAACGGAAGCCATTGCAAGTGGGAATAGAGTGCGATGAGGGATAAACAAGTGGGGGATGTTTCTGAGGGAAAAGGAAGGGTACGGGGAGACGGGAGGACACGTTTAGGCCGCGTTTATCGCGCGGACACTGTCGCCTTTGGGCTGGTGGAAATCAAAACGAGGCAAGACCTTTCTCGGATGAAGTCTCTGTATCTCTGGTTGGATACTCTGCTGGAGCGCGAAGATAAAAGTAACGTGATCATGGAGGAAGCCGTCGTGCCACCACCCTCACTGAACACGGATACTGAAGAGATATCTGACGAGGAAATCGACGACAACGGCGACGAGTTCTCTGATGAGGCAGCCGATGAAGAATTCTTCGATGCTAATGACGATTTCTCGTCACATGCTGAACCTGAACCGCCCTCACAACCTGCTCCCGCGCATACGGTACCAATGGACAGAGAGACGCGCGCACGACGTCTCGTTGCCCATCTTAAGCAGCCATTTGGTGCACTCTTGCTCACGCTGGCGTCGACGGGTGGGCGTGCGGTGGATTACAGGCGGGTTGCGGCGGATAGCGTGATCACTGTACAGTTTCAAGAGAGTGTTTCGTTGGCTGATATTCTGGACAATGTAAGCACGCTCGATGTTTTGTAACTACGTTGTATCTGGGATGACGATCAATATATGTAACTTATGTAGTCCTCAGACACGACGGACATAGTCTGTGACCACCCTCGATCCTAGTCAATAGACGCAGTTGATACCGATGTTTCATTCTGCGGTTCAAAACCCACCCCATTGATTACTTTTCCCCTCCACACCCAAACCGAATGAGAATCAAACTCACTGAGAGCTCTCCAACGCGCCTCCTTGTCAAAAGCTGAATATTAGATCTTTCCCGATCAATCACTTTCAAGTACTTGCAAGTACCCCATCGAGCCGGGACTTCAGTGGAAGTGCACAATATCGCAGTGATCCTCTTCAACGTTGCCCGGGCCATGCCCCACACTGGTAAACATCGTTCACCACGGCGATCATGTATTTCCCCCTTCTGGCTCGGTATACGACCGACCTTAAGCATTCTACGGTCTTGGTTCATCAGCTACGAACGACAGTTCACGATCCAGGTTATCCATTCAGATGACAACGAGAGTCCCTCATCCACCAGGACAGACGACAAATATACCCGTGGATTGATTGAACCTCTATATTGTCATTACTTTCGAACGTCGTGAGACACTTTTGAACGAGATTTGACGTCAAAAGCTTAATGTATGCAATCTGGAGTGGTCGTGACAAAGCATACCGAGGTCCTAATATGCGGTCACGTCACTCATCAACGCATCTTCACCGAGGGTTTCCACCATGGTAGAATGTGATTCTGTCAAAATCCCATCCAAATGTCTTCAAATAGAATTGGTATGATGTAGAAGAACTCAAAAAGATTAGCTTACAGGCGAGAGGAGCACTAAGGGAGGACCTTGTCGAAACGGGATGGCTTCTTGCGCACGGCTAAACGATTCAATTGCGCATTCATTGTCTCCTCTTTTCTTCAACACGGTTCCAAGTTGGAGGAGGAGCATTTGAGCCTGTACGGGTCTTGTCAACCTTGTGCGTGGATTTCGATGTCCCACATGTACATACCCGGACAGTGATATATAGTGACTGGTCGTCCACTGTATCGATCACCAGTGGCGCCTCCGACCATGACATATTTAAATGAATGAGAATCATTATTATGAGATATGCACGCACTGGATATTCACAACTATCCGCCATGAGCTTGACAACCACCCTGCGCGCAGTCAAGCGTACAGCACACTTGTACGCAGGATCTCTATATATCCTGCCCTACGACGAGGAGGAACGCCAGAGGTATGCTTGTCCTACCTCCATAACAAACCACTTGACTGCAGGCTTCTAGGACAACATCAGCTATACACCCGCCTTCTCTCTGGTCGTCTTGTCATCACCCCCACCGCATTATCAGACAAGGATGATGTTCTGGACATTGGTACTGGCGGAGGTAAGCTGACCCGCTTCACAGAGAAAAAAGTCTTACGCCAACGACGTTGGATCCCATGTAAAAACAGGTGCATGGCTCTACGACGCCCGCACCAACCTCCCTGAATTCGTCCAGCTGTATGGCATCGACATCGCATCGCGCCTTTTCCCGAGTTACACTGCCCTCTCCGCCGATGTCCACCTCTCCGTTTGCTCCGCTACCGACCTCCCGGCCTACTGGTCCTCCAAATTCGCCCTCGTCCATCAACGTCTCCTCATCTGCGCCTACACCCGCGATCAATGGCGACGGAGCATCGACGAAATGTATCGCGTGCTCACACCCGGTGGGTACGCCCAACTGATCGAAATCGGTCCGGAATAGGTCCCGGGACCGAAAACGGCCAGGCACTTCTTGTATTTTGGATGAGTTTCTTGGGAATAAGGGCATGCTGTTGCTGGGCTGTGGGGTTTATATTGTGGACATGTTGAAAGCAGCTGGGTTCATCGATATCAAGTCCCAAGAGGTGGTCATGAACTTAGCTGGCGAGGATGGTGCTCAGGGGAGGGACGTGATGATCGGTGCATTGAAAGCCATGCGGGATTCTGTGATGAGGGCGGGAGGGTTAGGTCAGTTCGCGTCGGCTGAGGAGTTCGACAAGGCAATGAAGGAGATTGCGGAGGAGTGGGACAACATGTGGCTCAGTTGCACAGCTTCGCTTCGGGAAGCGGTTGGTTCTCGACGACCTATGCAACATCAACTTATGTTTGAGTCTACTGACACAATTCATTGGAACAGTTCATTGAAGCCCACATCTG